>JAMKCH010071773.1:0-133943 GCA_023653785.1 Ophioderma brevispina
CCTACCATAAGGCAATTAGCAGCAGTCATAGGAAAAATCGTAGCTGCTTTTCCAGGTGAATACTGACCATTGCATTACCGTGGCCTGAAAAATACACAATTGTGATGCCTTGCCAAAATAACACAAATTTTCCCAGGCCACAACGAATTATGGAGTACAGCTAGAACTGACTTTAATTGGTGGATTACAAATCTTTTGGAAGCAAGTACAGTTGTCCCCAATACTCACCAAACCAGTATTGAGATTGAAAGTGATCAGTGGCCATGGATGGGGTGGTACAAATGGGAGAAACGCATAGGGGCAGAGTGGATGCATACGAGTCTGAGGCACTAGCCAGCATAAAGAAATAACTTATCTTGAGTGTTGGCGTGTTCTAGACATTTGAATCATTCCTGTAAAAAAATCCAGAAGCTCCAGTTAAGGTAATAATAGACAGCTATGACCTATATCAATACCTGGTGGTACCAGATCCTATGCATGCAACACCCTAGTAAAAGAAATCTGGGAATGGTGCATTACCAAAAATATTTTGGCTGTCTGCATCATACTTACCAGGGGTGGAAAACATCACTGCTGACAGAAGTCCAGAAAGTTGATGATAACACTGAGTGGATGCTAGATAAGGATTACTTTCATTGAAATATGCAATTATTTTGCAACACCGATCTCTTGCCTCAAGATTGAATAACCAGGTACCAAGATATATATCATGGCGACCAGACCCTGAAGCTGAAAAAATGAGCTTTTTCTGTTGATTGGGGAATGCATATTTTTATGCTTTTCTCATTTTTCCTTATACCACAAGGAGAAGCAGAACAGATAGTTTATTCAAGGTCCAGAAAAAGAAAACCGACAGAAATATATCGGATGTGCGGGTGCGGTTAGCCCACGGGTGAGTTTTGTTTACAACTTGTCACTCTGACGTCATTAACGGGGTCTAATCCAACTCCAGCATCTTGATACGCGTTCGCGAAAAGAGAAGCCCTGTCAGTTTGGGTAGATTTATCCTTGAAATTTAACACTTTCCCTATGTTCACTTTTAAAAATCTTGTGTTGCGATATGATCAGATACTGTTGAGGTACGAAATTAAGAAATTAAGAATGTCTACTCAGCCGTGTCCATGGGCCTTTAATATCCCGCTTCATAAGGGCGTTTTTCAACTGCGACCAGCACTACCTAGGTACACAAGTAACATGGGATGTAAGAATGTGTGGTTTTTTTGAGAAAGTTGTACCAAATGAAGATTTGAGACTCAGAGATTTGACCTTTAAATTAACAATGCTATTGGCTTTGACATCAGCACAAAGATTACAAAATTGCACACTTAATTAGAACAATATATATTAGATCCCTAATGGTGTAGAATTTTGCATTTCAGACTTGCTCCAACAGTCCGGACCAGGCAACTTGGTATGGGTATAAATTTATATATAATTGGACAACGATGATGTGTGTGTGTACGGTATTGAAGCTGTATCTGCAAGTCACTTCAGGAATTAGAGGCTTATGACAAACAGTTGTTTAATTCGTCTACAAAAAACCCGATGCCGCTGTTATCCAAGGCCTCAATTTGCTCGTTGGTTAAAATGTAAATGAAGTCAGCGGGTATTGATGTCAGCATATATAAGGCACATCCTACGAGATCTGCTTCAACGTCTGCGGCAAACAACAAATATGTTCCAGTAGGAGATATTCTGTCAGCAGCCGGATGGGCTGGAGAGAGAATTTTTCAGGCCTGGTATAATAAGCCTGTGGAAAGTGACAAAAATAACTTGTGCCCAAAGTACTTCAGAATTGAGATGATAATTATTACCATGTAAAAACTCAAAAATGAGTTTCTGTGCTTTAATATATAGCCAAACTGAGTGAAAACTGTTACTGTATACAAGTATTTACTTGCCATGTGGACTGTCACCTAATATAAAACTAATTAAAATGTTGGTTTTCAAAATTATGATTCTTTGACATGATTGTGCTAAAATACTGGTAAATGACACAAGAGACTAGAGTGGCTTTAAAGTCTCATTTTATTACTACACGTATTTCGAAATAAAATAGTAGGATTAAACGAGAACTTACCTGTTTGAAGTTTGATCCTTATTTTATGAAGAAATGGTAGTGGAGGAATAAAATGCCCACCCTCCCAAAACCATTCTTTTGTTTAGATAACACAAAACTAATGACTACAGGCGGGTGGAAAATTCTTCCACTCTAGCCTCTTGGCTTTTAAATATGACCTGCGCATGCGTCAGCGTTCTATTCTCATTTATTTATACACAAACGTAAGACTTTCACACTAACTTATAGCTTTGCTGAACACCTCGCAGAATTAAAACAAATCTAATTTTTTCGTTCATACCAAATTCCAATTACCCACATGCCATTGACAGAGATGGTGAATTATTAAATCCATCGCGTTTTTACCAGCTCTTTTTGAGTATACCTTTGTGTTATTGTACAATTATTCCATATACACGGTACTTCATTTCAAAACTGCTTCAACAAACAGTACGTAGTCTTAGGAACATTTGAATAGATAACAGCAATTTTACCAGTCGTGACTCGTGTGTACATTGAGCATACAATTTTTCGAAAGTCTGTGGTTTTCATATTGAAATAGACCACGCACCGAAACCAAAAGCTAAGTAGAATAGATAATGCAAAACAAATACATACCTTGTAGAAACACAAAGGGACAATGCAACACCTACACACACGCACACACGCACGCACAAATTCTGGAATTGAGAGTAACGCCAGATGTATGCTCTTTCATGGTACACATGTAGTATACACAAAACAAATTGCAACAGAATATACTGCGAAGTTATCTAAAAATAATGTATTTTTTCTCCAAAATCAACCGTGGTGAACATGTAGAAATACGCGGCGAGGTTCTAAGGGGTAGGTAAACGTGTAAGTCAAATGATTTAAAATATGTTCATATTTATAGGGGTACTCCTATAAGGTTTGAAAGAAAATATAGTTTTGCCTTATCTATGATATATTAATTTAGATCAATAGACACAACACCATTTCAAGGTCATCTTGGGGTAATATTTGCAGAATGGTCCGATTTTGTTCAAACTATGTAATTGACCTGCACTTAGTCACACAAGATAAGAAAATGTACATAAATTCTTTGTTTGAGAGTTTGAGAGTATTTGTGTTCCAGATTTATGGTTTGTGAACTTATATACATACATATACATACATAGTATTTAGTGCGCCATTCCCAAAAGGCTCAGAGCGCTTACAGAATAAAATGACTTAAATTACAAACTTAAAGTACAGTAAAAGTGCAAGATAATTTAAAAGCAAGTTAAACATATAATGTATAATTAATAATAATAATAATAATAACAGGCATTATTAGGCGCCCTTCCCGTGGATCAGAGCGCCGTACAAACAAATGGATTAAAATATTAAGCAATAACAATATAAATATTAAAAGTATGGCCAGCATACAACATAATATAAAACAACGGAATACAATATCAGTATCGAATATACACATTGGCAAGGTACAATATAAAGCTATACACCATCAGAATTGCAAAAAATATTTATAACACTGAGGTGGAATTACATTACCAGGCAAGAATAGATTAAGAGTACATGCATACAACATATTCAAAGTATAACACCAAGTAATAAAAAAGATTACACCTTAGGGAACAAATGTGTTTTCCAAATCTTTTTAAAAGCAACCAAATTCTCGGTTTCACGGATGTTGACTGGCAGGCTATTCCAGAGCCTAGGCCCAAGAGTAGCAAATGCTTTATCACCAGATAGACGTCTCGTAAGAGGAATGGCCAAGCGAGTCACATCCGTGGAAGATCTGAGGCCGGTGCGGCGTGGATCATGTTTGCAAATTAAGTCTTGAAGGTAGGTAGGGGAAGAACCATACAGACACATGTGCACATGCATTAAAATCTTGAATTCAATTCTCCGATGGACTGGAAGCCAATGTAACTCGCGTAATAAAGGAGTAGCACTAGTGCGCCTACTAACGCAGAAATAAGCCGGGCCGCACGGTTTTGCAGACGTTGCAGGCGCTGAATATTAGTGCTCGAGAGGCCTACAAGAAGGGAGTTGCCGAAGTCCAACCTGGAGAGAATCAAGGATCTGACTGCATGTGAACAGTTGGTCTGATCGATGAATGGACGAATTCTGGTGAGATTACGCAAATGAAAATTAATAGTACGACATAGATAATTAACATGGAGATTCATTGTAAGGGTTGGGTCAAAATAAACACCAAGGTTTTTAACTGACGACGATGGTGCGATCGCAATATCGCTTATCCTCAGATCGGCACAAGAGACAATACTAGCAAATCTTGATGATGAGACAATAAAAAACTCAGTTTTTGTATCATTGAGTTGAAGTTTATTTGCCTGCATCCAAGCCTTAGTCTCAGCAATACATTTCATCAATCTTGTCCTTGCAGCATCTGTGTCTCGTGCCGATCTGGGGTCAAAGCTAATATACAGCTGTGTGTCATCAGCGTAAATGTGAAATTAACTTTAAATTCTCTAAAATCTCTGTAACTGGTTGGGAGTACATGGTAAAAATTGGAGGTCCTGCAATCGACCCCTGAGGGACGCCATACAGAAGGTCGTGTGTTTTAGAGTACTCATTTGAAATAGTAACTTTACTGGTGCGATTACGAATATATGAGTTAAACCAACTCAGAGCATTACCACTTATGGAATAGTCACTCTTAAATCTATTCATGAGAATGTCATGGTCAATCGTATCAAACACACTTGAGAGGTCGAGCATAACAAGCATTATTGCTTTACCCTCATCTAAAACACTGAGAAAGTCATTTTTACTCTAAGGAGAGCCGTTTCTGTGCTATGTGATTCTTTGTAAGCCGATTGAAAGGTTTCAGTGAGGTTATTACTGTGCAAGTGCTTTTTAAGTCTTGACACAGCTGGATACTCAATGATCTTGCCAAGAGTATGAAGATTGGAAACAGGCTTGTAGTTTTTTAACAGGTCAGGGTTCACGAAGGGTGGAAGGGAAACAACCGGTGGATAAGGAATTATTGACAATTGACGTAATGATAGGTGTTAAGGTGTTAGTACACCGCTTAATAAGCCAAGTAGGTAAAGGATCATGAGGTGATGATTTGTTCGAAATCTTAGCAATAATCTCATGGATCTCCTATACAGTTCACCTTTGCATTCCCAGTATGCATAAAATATAATAAATGGTCCAAACAGCTTATTTTCATCTCCTGTGGCATTAGACGAACAATTTGACACCAATATTTATAACAATACGGAAAACGGATAAATCTGCATTGTTTATCCCCGTTGTGACCTTGAAATTATTTGCCTCATTGATATTGGACTACAACCTGCAGATTGGGCAAACTATACCTTTTTTATCCTTGGAACATGGTGAACATGCTGGTTTACTTTTCAACACGTTTGGACCCTTTCCATATTTTTGACCCCTGTATAAACCTTACACCAAAAAAAAATTCCACTACTTTTGATATGTTGTTCTTAATAATAATAATGCAGGCATTTATATAGCGCTCTTACAAGGATAAACCAAGTATCACAGCGCTTAACAATAATTTTATTAACATATTTAGACAGAGCCAAAACAACTTTACAAACGGGCAACAGCTTAATCAGCGACCTGTTGCTACATCCATACAATGACGAGACACAGACAATGGGTACAGTGAGAGCTTTCATGGTTCATTTGCCCATATAAAATGAACCATGAGGAAAGTGCCAATTCTAGTTTTAATCAATAGCCCTCTACAAAACAAACCCAGAATTGAGTACCTAGAATAAATCCAGCAAGTAGCCCCACTGAGATTTTGAGTCAGGGACCATTGGGTCCAAAGGCAAGCTCTCTATCCGCTTGACCACGCCACTTCCTATTCTTGAAAGTTTTCTCAATCCGATTATTTAGAAATTTATTCTGTTGCAATTAGTTTTGGGTTAAGTTTCATATGTCTGGCCTAAAAACTTTCAAGAACAGGAAGTGACCGCTTTTGAATTTGTAAACCCCTTTAGTCCGCTTGACTCAGATGAGTCTCTAAATGATGAGGAACCACTGGCTGCTTCATCACCTAAAACACACAGGAACAGAGATACTAGTACATCTTGCCGTGCAAATGGACCAAAGATTAAATCAAAGAAATCTTGTACTAGAGTTAAAAAAAACTCACCATACTCAACATTAATTTTCAAAGTTTGAAAAATAAAGTGTCCAGTCTTCATGCAATTATTTATGAACAAAAGCCTGATATTATTATCGGCACCGAAACTTGGCTAAATGGGTCTGTCCTGGACTCTGAACTTTTCCCCCCTGAGTTTGCAGTATTCAGGAAAGACCGTTCAGATGGATATGGTGGGGTCTTAATTGCCATCAAGAACATGTCTGCTCACCAAATTGATTATTTGGAAACTGATTCTGAATGCATCTGGGTTAAGGTGGAATGCAACCCAAAGAAAAAGCTTATGTTTGTGCTTTTTACAATCCAGATTCTTCACATGGGCCGATTGATGTGCTCAACCAATCATTGTCTAAATTACCACAAAAGACTAGGGAAACTTGTGAAATCTGGTTAGGTGGTGATTTTAAATTGAAAGATATCACTGGATTGATCAATCCGTGAAAAGTGGGCAGTAGTATTTCAGCCCAATTAAACAGTTTATTGACACTGCCACACTTTCAGCAGCCTCGAGCAACTTGTAACAGAACCAACCCTGAAAGACAGCATCCTGGATTTATTCCTAGTGACTAATCCTACCCACCATTACGTGTCGTCTTGGCACAAAGCGCCGACCATTGTTGAATCTTGGCAAACCTTGGCAAATCTTCACTGCACTAGGGAGTTATCAACCACATCATATGGGCTGAACGTGGGAAACTCCACGTACACACAGTGTCAGATAGCGTTGATTCGGTTTTTTTGTACAATGCGGTACACTGGAGATTGCGCAAAATACTTGGCCTATCGTAACGATTTACGCACCAAAATATTCCTAACTAAATTGTCTAGTTAGCTGACTAGTTTATAATATAGGTTTATTTTTGGAAAAAGACGAAAAAACGTGAAAAATACGATCCATACAAGCATTTTTCTTACCTTATCAGCTCTTATCAGCTGGCTCAATTCTCGATTGCTGCTGTCAAGTTATGCCACAGGCCAGGCTTACAAAAACTAGTGAGCTAAGGGATCTTTTTTGTCAGGAACCCATTTCTAACATCAGATTGACCACCTGATTCGTTAATTTCGCGATATCCAAGGTACCGCGATACCGTTTTTCATTCCTTGTTCAAGCTAATCGCAGAGCCTTTAACACAGCGTTTGGCTGCTAGGGAGTCCCATGACGTAGCGCATGTCTAAGAATAGCCGGCCAATTAGCGATGCGGATACGGAGTAGGTGGCGCTGTGTCCCAGCACAAGAGACACTATGGGAGCGTAAATGGTGTACCTACTGCGGTGGAATCCGTATCCAACTTACCCGGCATGAGTGACCACTGTATTGTAAAGGCTTTTGTGAATACAGGCTGTAATACAACAAAGCCAGTTCGCCGAAAGTTTTATTTATATAACAGAGGTAAATTTGACCAACTCTGCAATGACTTAAAGAATTTTGGAGAGACTTTTCTTCAAGAATTACATTCTCATTCAGTCGAGGAAAACTGGTCCAGTTTGAAAGCTACTCTCATTTCTTTCTCTTACCAACGATCACATCCCGTCAAAATTTACATCAACAAGATTTAATTTACCATGGTTTTCGCAAACCCTTCGTCGCCAAAGCAGGAAGCTGCAGAGATTGTACAACCGACAGCATAAAACTAATAGTGAAGCTGATGCTTGGTACTTCAAAGAAACTCGTAAAGTCTATAAGAAAAATCTCAATGATGCTCATCGACGTTACATCTCAAATATGCTCGATGAAGATCTTCATCTCAACCCCAAGAAGTTCTGGAAGTACGTAAAATCCAAGCGGAGAGATAACGTTGGGGTTTATCCACTGAAAGATGGTAACAACACCGTGTCTGATAGTAAGGGGAAAGCAAATATCTTGAACTCCTTCTTCAAGTCTGTTTTTACGCAGGAATCCACAACATCTATCCCAAGCTTGAAGCAGGACTTTCCTGATATTGATTTATTGGAAATAGAACCCGCAGGAATTCAAAAACTTCTGCATGATCTTAACGCTTCTAAGGCATCTGGTCCAGACAACATCCCAAATCGTATTCTCAAGGAATGTAGTACTGAGCTTGCTCCACTTTTAGCTGCACTTTTTATTCAATCTATTAGTCGTGGCCAACTCCCTACTGATTGGATGACTGCCAACGTCACCCCAGTCTTTAAAAAGGGGAATCGGAGCGAGTCTAGTAACTAGGGATGTATCGTACATTTAGAGGGATTTTGAGAACGACAAAGTTGAGATAGGTAACAGGGGAAAGGTATTCCATGTGTTTTTGCATAACTTCACATCCGTTAATGACTCGGACAACATGTTAAAGACATAATGTGGAGTTATGCTTAGCAGAACTACCTATACTGCAAGTTTCGGAGAACGCAACCCTAATACAATGCAGATATGCCGTATTTAAAAAACAATCAATACTTTTGACCACTTCTTGGTTTGGACACTTTCAATTGCTTATAAATGTTGACGATTTATCAAAGCAGAAATTAAATCCGAGTTGGAAATACGAAGATGAATAGACAAGATTAAAACAGGACGACACTTGCAGTGTCCGACTCATTACATGATCTTAATTAAAGTTATCATCAATCAACCACTCGAATAGTGACTGGTCTGGCGTATCTCATCAGTGCCAATCCTGTCAATCTCCGCGATGCTGAACCACAACAACATTTAGATAGCTGCGAACAATCGTCATTTTTGTTTTAAAAAATTGGGCTTCCGTGTTTCTGAACATACCACATGCCTGACGATGTTCTTGGATGTCTAAGGATCATTTTATAACCGAGGGTTGCATGACGAAATCAACGAGAAAGTGCATTTTTCCATGCTCTAAGGTTTACGTATAATGGGCTTGGGCGGTAACATTTAAGCGTCCGCCAGTGAGCTCGCTGAATCAAGATGGCCGTAGGTAGTCTACCATTTTATTTATCTATCCCTATGCTTCATAGTCCATTGGCAGTTTCGACCCTAGAGGTCAAAGGTGAAACAACATATGAATATCTAGTAACACAGGATCCATCTCGATTAGGCGTACCTTGACATTGGCATTTACAAATATTACAAAAAGAGAGAATTATTTTACCTGATAAAGCACTACCAGTATTGTAAATGACGGTGTGAATTCTATCGAACAATGCATGTTGTGGCACCTATTTTAGCTCGGATTTTTGACACTTCCAATTAACATTTATAGGAAACGTCTTCTCTAAGACAAATAAAAATACACTTTAAATTGCTTGCCATTAAAGATTTGTTTTAAAACATTTGAAATTAAACATCATACCGGCGATCTACTCCTGCAGGTTTCTTAATTAGTTCCCTTAAGTAACGAAAAAAAAAAAAAAAAAAAAAAAAATTAGGCGGTTAATGAATCTTACTTTAATTGGTCACAATGGGTGTTTTGACTGGACAGGCCAAAAAATTACAACTTTTGAGTAATTAACATATGAGTTTTTAGTGTTTTGGTGGCCATTTTGAATATTTGCGTTTCTTTGAAAATGCTCAAGGTTTTTCGTCTGGCATCCTTCGGATTCAGATTCAGCAGGTAAAACTGGTCTAGAAACCGTTGAAAAACATTATATATATTTTATAACAAGGTCACATGGTCTGTAGCCTGGACTATAAATCCAGCAAGTAGCCCCACTGAGATTTTGAGTCAGGGACCATTGGGTCCAAAGGCAAGCTCTCTATCCGCTTGACCACGCCACTTCCTATTCTTGAAAGTTTTGTCAATCCGATTATTTAGAAATTTATTCTGTTGCAATTAGTTTTGGGTTAAGTTCCATATGTCTGGCCTAAAAACTTTCAAGAACAGGAAGTGACCGCTTTTGAATTTGTAAACCCCTTTAGTCCGCTTGACTCAGATGAGTCTCTAAATGATGAGGAACCATTGGCTGCTTCATCACCTAAAATGACGGTGTGAATTCTATCGAACAATGCATGTTGTGGCACCTATTTTAGCTCGGATATTTTACACTTCCAATTAACATTTATAGGAAACGTCTTCTCTAAGACGAATAAAAATACACTTTAAATTGCTTGCCATTAAAGATTTGTTTTAAAACATTTGAAATTAAACATCATACCGGCGATCTACTCCTGCAGGTTTCTTAATTAGTTCCCTTAAGTAACGAAAGAATAAATCCTGTCCACTTTTATCCTGTGGCCATTTCAAATATCCCTTCTTGCAAAGAAATTGCCGTAACCACATTGTCATCTTTGATTCAGGAATAGGATCTAAAAGGACGAGAATTATTACATCTTGACCCTCATTTAACAATCTTAACCAAGCATGCTGCGTCTCAAAGTAACACCATTCACTATCGAGATAACTTGGTGATAAGACAATTATGGTTTTACCACTCTTGTGGATGGCATCTGTTATGGCCTCAAGAAGCGACGTTCCAGGAATGAAATCTCTAGCATGTCCTATACAGAGACTAAAAGGTTCAGAGCTTTCCTCTAAATTTATCCGAAGAACATTTAACACCCAATCTAAATCTCTTTCGTTTTCATGTGCATACGAGACGAAGGCATCATAACGTATCCTGTTGATACTCATACCTTCTTCGTCGTCTTGAAGTGGTTGATATTGTCTTCTCCGAGTACAAAGCAAAAACACTCTATATTTAATGTGCCAACGGTATTTGAAGATCACGCTTATGATCAAACAAGTAAGCAGTCCGCATGACACACCAATTGTTAAATGAAATGCGAAGTGCGATATACAGTCCAGGACAACTTGCATGATACTCACGCCAACAAGTTTTTCAGGAGTTTTGCATTTGTACAGGAACAGGAGGTTTGCATGAAGTAATACAAGAGTATCAGACAGAATCCAATCCTGAAATGGTTTTACGGCACATGTGCAAGAGAATGGGTTTCCACTCGCATCTAACACTTCCAGGCTGTTGTTTAATCCTTCAAGAAATATGTGTGGAAGTTCACTTATCATATTATGAGATATGTCCAGAGTTTGTAAAAGCGGAAAACGCAATAATCCATCCAGCGACAGTATTCGGTTATCACTGAGGTCAAGGTATCGAAGCTTCAATAGTAAGTTAAGTGAGGCGTTTTGAACTGTTAAGATGTGGTTGTTACTTAAGTCCAAATTCACTATAAATGGAGTTGTACTGTTAAGCTTCATTTCATCAATTGCCCTCAATTCGTTTGAAGCTAGTTTTAATACTTCCAACTCTAGCATTGTGATATTATTTCCCCATGAACTCTCAAAGTCACGGCAGGAGACAAAAGACCCACAACCATCAAAATATTTGAGATAAAACAGATTTTGAATAACCGAGATTTCAAAAACATATGTCCCCGCAAGAGCCAAACTTTGAAGTTGAGGTGCTTTGTGCGATATCGGGAAGTGATTGTAATCGAGAATTTCCTTCATCTCTGGCCAACATAAATAAAAATGTCTTAAGGAAAGCAAGGGAGTTGTCCATTCAGAAAAATCCATAGGAAGAATTGTTGTTGTTGAAGTAAGCTTTAGTTCACGGAGATTTTCAAGTGCATGTATCCATTTCCCCACAGATTGTATTGGATTAAATGAAAGATTCAGATATAATAGCGATGATACAGCATTAAGAGAATTGTCATCTGAAAAGATTCCTGTCAAAGCATTGTAACTTAAATCTAATAACTTAAGTGATCTGTTGGCAAATGCTTCTAATGCATTGACTGGTAATTTGTTCATTTGATTGCGCGCCAAGTATAACTCTTCTAAGTGATGCAGGCCTCGAAAAGCTTTACTCGAAATATGTTCTATAGAGTAAATTGCTCCGTTAAGATTGAGAATTCGTAGGTTAGAAAACCCTGTAAATGCAGATCCATATATTCCATCTATTAATGAAAAGCTTAGATCAAGGTAGTTGATTGAAGTTTTCCACTTTGAAGCAAACTGAAGGGAAGCATGTGTTAATCGCATATCATGCGGGCTTAGATAAAGCTTAAGAGATTGCAAATTTGATTGCAGAGATGGTATACCAACTTTCCATGGAAAATTTGTCGTTAAATCAGAAATATCTGTGAATGGTGCAAATATTCCTTCTTCAACAGTCACAGTAACATTATCTACGTAATCAAACAAGACTTTTAAATTATGAAGAGGTGTTTGGGCAAGATTTTGAAACGTGTTAAAAAAAAAAAAAAAAAAAAATGTCTGGACAGATACCTGCTGCCAACCGTCTTAAATCCAGAGAGAGTTTCTTAAGCAAAGTCCAACCTCTTGAAACAGTCTCTAAGGAGGTTAAGAGAGTCGCCTTGTGGAAAGAAAGACTTGCCATCAACCAATTAACATCTATCGGTATTGAACCTGGTGAGCATCTCCCACCTGGAGCTGACTCCTCATGGGCTGAATGGCGATGCCTCAATAGATTGAGAACCAGAACTGGCCGATCTAAGGTTTCCTTGCAGAAGTGGGGCTATCTGGAAGCAGATCAGGATACTACCTGTGGTTGTGGAACAGCACCACAGACAATGGAACACCTCTTGGTCTGCCCACTGCTGGAGCAACAATGCACAAACAAGGACCTTGCGGAATTCAGTGAAGCAGCCAGACGTTGTACCCATCTCTGGCTGGATCATATTTGAGAACCACAGTGTTTGGACACGATAAGAAGAAGAATGAAAAGCTTAGATCAAGGTAGTTGATTGAAGTTTTCCACTCTGAAGCAAACTGAAGGGAAGCACGTGTTAATCGCATATCATGCGGGCTTAGATAAAGCTTAAGAGATTGCAAATTTGATTGCAGAGATGGTATACCAACTTTCCATGGAAAATTTGTCGTTAAATCAGAAATATCTGTGAATGGTGCAAATATTCCTTCTTCAACAGTCACAGTAACATTATCTACGTAATCAAACAAGACTTTTAAATTATGAAGAGGTGTTTGGGCAAGATTTTGAAACGTGTTATTGTCTAAAAGAACGTTCTGCTGTCGCAAACGATGTGCGTCTGTCCACATAGTACAGTTTCGTGAAGTTACTAATTCAAAAGAGTGCACGTATAAAGAGGAAAGGTTTGTTAATTTTTTAAAGCCTTCTCCAAAGTTAAATGATGAGAAAAAGTTACCGACCATGATCAATTTTTGAAGCGATTGTAATGATGATATTGATTGATCGGGTATTTCTGTTAATGAGTTAAACGATATATCCAAAATTATCAGTCTTTTAAGATCCCTAAAAATATTTTCAGGTAGGTTTTTTAATAGATTGTGGCCCAGAATTACCTGCAGCAGATTAGTTAATCCACGAAACGAAGTTGACGCCAAGCTTTTCAAACCTGTGTAGCTCAAATCCAGGTCGATCACTTGTATAAGATCTCTGAAAGGAGAACCTTGTATATTTTGCAGCATATTTTGCTGAATATAAACATTGGTTAACTGTTTCTGCCCTGAAAATGCAGACTGGGATATTGTACACAACTTGTTCCGTGACAAATCAATCCACGTAATGTTTTGGGGAAACGATGGAATGCTGGAGAGGTACCGGTTGGCACAGTCTAGTTGAGTCCTGTTGAAAAGTTTGCATGGTAGAGTGTCTCTGGGGTATTCATAATCTAATACATGTTCCATTTTCACACCAAAGAAGACCAATGTCTGGTAAACAATAACTAACGACGTAATGCAAAATGCGCAATTCATGGTGAATATTTACGTTTACTTGCATTAGCAATTTTGATTGGCCGATTTCTTCTTGATGATTGACACGTGTCACAAAACGTTTTTTACTTTTTGTAGACCTCGTGTTTCTTGTATAACTTACAAAACATAACCACTATAAAATATGCTCAATTTGCTATGCCTTTGAGTGTCTCTTCGACCCAGTTCTGTACGCAACCAATATCTATATATGATGTTGAGACATTGTCACAGCCATCAGCCAATACGTCCGACAATGCTGCGTTTCTTAATACAAATCGCATGGCATTTAGACTATCTTTCTTTCCACAAATTGTTTTCCTTTCCTAATACAAATCATGGTTTTGATTGAGGAGAATGTATCGAAAGTTATGGCATACTTTATATTCGATTGCTAATGTTCAAGATGTACCGGAAACCCTCAGATACAATGTATTAGCATTTCAATGCAAAAAACAATAGCTACTTATAGTTTCGGTACTATTCTATTTTAATTATACAAACTTAAATGTAAATTGTTGCATTCACCAATAATATCGATGGCTTAATAACTTATTTAAAAATGAGGTATAGGAATACTATACGGTATACGGTAGTTCACAAGTTAAAATGACACTTTACACGAATAAAAACCTACGCCCACTCTTTAAAACTAAAAGCGAAAGAGATTGGATAACGGAAAGTTTAATTTCCTTACCTGAGTTCTCTTGTCACTATGAGTTACAATAAGCTCATCTACCAAGGACACAGTTCAGTGGGTTGTACTTGTACATAAAATGACGTGAACTGACCTTGTGTGATCTGGGTATCATATATCATACCCCAAAACAAGGGTGTATTTTCTAAATACATTGGTGAATGAAAGCTACTGAACTGTGCCAAGGGAATTGAAATTTTACCAGCTCATAGTGTGTAGAGTAGCTCGGACACATATTAAATACTTTTGCAATACTGCATTCTTTCATGGATTACCTAAATCAAATGTCGACTACAATGATCACAGTCTCTCAATGTATCAGAAACTATCCGCGATTTTGACGACTAACGCCTTTGCTATTTTTATGTTTTGGCGTTTATTATTATTATTAATTTATTGTCAATATTAGCGCCGCAGCATATATGTTGTAGAGGGTTACTGAAAATATGTAGATGGTTGGACGGCTGAATACTACATTGGCAGCCGGGCAAGCAAAAGATAATACATCCACTCTACCATCTAAATTGAATAATGAACTAGGTATAAATCAGTATTGGTAGAAAATTAAATCAAATCATCTGGACTTTCTATTTTTAGATGAGTGGCAACGTTTCACGTCTTATCCAAGACGCATTGTCAAGCCTACTGATGGTTAGGTGGCTTTTGAGCATTGACCTTTGACAAGCTGGTGACATCACAGGTCGAGGAAGTTTTTAGTCTTTTTGGAATCTTATTGATCACCGATGTGTAGGCCCCCGCCAAGTTATGACGAAGTCCACCTTCCTTATTTAGGGATGGTTGTTTTGATAACAAGGAGGTTGTTATTTTGGACAGGGAACAGAGGTGGTACGAGAGAGGGGACAAGGAGGCCATTCATGTGAACTCTGAGCAACCATTCCCATTCTGATATCAAATAAAACTCGATTGGTGTTTTCGGTGCAAAATTCAGCTGCTAATGCTAATGTTCTCCAGAGGCAAGCCTGCGAAGCAACTAGTTCTGACTGGCCCGCTTGAGGACACGGAAAATTAGGTGTATCAAACAGGTTCATCTGAGCAATTCCAGTTAAAAATTGCAACGAGAAATTTCACATATCAAGTGTCCCGAAAAAAAAAACCCGAAAGACCTCATTTTTACACTGATGCAAAGCTTTCCATCAATAATATGCCCATCTGAAAGATGAAAAATATGGCTTTGGTACAAAACTTAGGAAATATCTAATTTCCAATAGGAGCAAGTACTAAATTCAGCCTATGTTTTATATTGAAATATTAGCAAATAAAAAACATCTTTTGTTTTCACTTTTAATACATTTCTGTAGCGAAGTACAATGTAAGAAGTCTTTGAGTGTCAAATCTATATGAAATCACTATATAAGACACATTATATGGATACCTCAAAATCTCTCCTTGCACCTTATATCTATTCAGTGGCTACAAGTTGTATGTCGCGTGGCTGATAGGCGCAAACATCTCCAGTGCGGTAACGTCCTGGGGTTCGTCCGCGAAACTCAGTCGTAAATCTACGTGCATACTATGTCATGCCTGAGTGGATCAACTTACCCAAAGCACTGTGTAAATGGTATGAAAAGGTCTATTATGTAGGACATACGCATGAGTTAGTATACACGTAGGGTTACGCATGAGGTTCGCGAACGGACCCCTGAACACTGTGCTGGTATAGTATTTTGGTAGGAATTGCTTCTTCGGCAGACCGGTTGCACCCGCGGTTGCAATGTTGTTTCTTTTATTGCAGTCTGCTTATTACTGAGATTTCAAATAACGAAATAATTTTACTGTTCCTTTCCTTTCTTTACTTCAATAGAATAGAAATGATTTCTGTCAATCCGGATCATTCTGAAATCGTGGCGGTGGTTTTGTACGGAGCTGGTCTGAAAAACTGATCGCACGCAAATTTGTTTTTGTTGTTGTTGTGTCTTGTGCGAGGTATTACTGCTTTTGTTTATAAAGGTGGTATGTAGACATCTAATGTCTGGTGCAGTAAACATCTCAATAGAGTTTTGTTGCAGTCTTCGAGGAAAGATGAACAATTTGAGCATATTTTTAAAGAAACTGGATCAATATTAAAGATTTAACCTTTGGCATTTGACGATTTTGGTCTTATATATCCATAACCATACGTTGTAGGTAGCACAAATAATCCTGCGGTACGCCCATATGACCTGAAGAAATAAATTGAGAAATTGATGACACTAATTCACAAGAGGTTTAAGTAGCTCCAATCTCTCACATATGTTTATAAAATATTTCGAGTTGCTTGTGTATGCTGATCACTTCGTGATATGGACGGCATTACGCATCGAACGCTATGGTGTAGAAACGCGAATGGACCCATCACATGCCGTGGTGGCGCAATTGATTAGCGCATCCGAGATCTAAACGGAAGGTTGTGGGTTCGAGACCCATCCACAGCAAGTTCATTTTGCGATTAATAATGCTACGTCCGCGCTGTCATCAATTTCTCACATAATTATGTATTGGATAAAGGTCTCCAAACAGACCATTCGCGAATATAATTGTCATCTAGAGATGTGTTGAGCTTGCTAGTTTCTGACCATGTCGAGCCGCAGGCGAGACATGTCAGAAACTAGCAAGCGAAACATATCTCTAGACGACCATTATATTCGCGAATACTTTGTTTGGGGACCTTTACCCTACATAAACGTCGAGCAAAGGATTAAATGGAATTTTATCCAATTATTCGGCACCATTTTGGATACTCGTTAATAATTTTAACGTTAAAAGGGGCATAAGCCTAACTTTTTTCTTTAAATAAAACCACCAGATGCCTTCCTATATTCGCATGTGTACGAGTCTATCACCAATAGATAATCCAAGGGGTATAATCTACCAGAGGTATTCGATCTTTGGGCATTCAGCTGGATGTATTGTATACTCACCTATTGAACACTAAAACCCATGGAGGAAATCTGTGTTTCGGCTTAACTGTCGTCTTTGGTGTCAACAATACACTCACCAAGACAAACGGAATGTGGTCCAGGTGCAAACAGCTGACTGCACAGTCATCAATTTCCTTTACCCTCGTTCAGATACGATTATAATTCAGAATACACCATCACTGACACAACAGAATTTATATTGGACTCGTGAAAAGCATTAAGATTTTGGTTAATGTGGATTGTTTCTTGGCCTTTAGGCTGAAATTATGTGCATGTTTTTGTTAACTGCACGCCACCCATTGCACATCCTGGGTGAAATTTGTGGGAACCTTTCCGGTCGCCGCTGGGCACACCATAAATCTCCTGGTGTTCTGCAGGACCTTCTAGTCATTATTTTCATTTATCGAAGGTCTGATGACCAATCACAATGTCCCTCTACCTTGTGACAGAGTTGGAGCGTCTTAGGGAGCCCAACTCTGTCATTTTGCTATATGTATGGTCTATTTGGAATTAACGGGCGATTTCGGGATGATTAAAGTATACTTTTTTGTCGAATTGCTATTTTTAAAATGTCAATTTGTCATGGGACAGTCCCGTTGTGAATTTTCTTACAAAAATAAAAAGTAATGCAGTACCCGTTCTTTTGTGCAAAATTAATATATAAGAAGTCCACGATAATTGGTATTCCCTAACATTAATTCTAACTTTGATTCCAGAGTATTAACAGTATTATAAATGTGGAATTAATCTTTTTACTGTAATGACCCATTGATATATCATTCCTATACGGCACAAAACGACACCATAGCTTATGTATTTTAAATACAGGGTGTCCCAAAAAAAGTGGTGCAAGCAGATAAACTCCGATTTCTCAAACACTATTGAAGCTGTGAATTTCATTTTCATGGAGGATATTAATTATCCTCTAAAAAAAAAAAAAAAAAAAAGGTCTATTTGGAATTAACGGGCGATTTCGGGATGATTAAAGTATACTTTTTTGTCGAATTGCTATTTTTAAAATGTCAATTTGTCATGGGACAGTCCCGTTGTGAATTTTCTTACAAAAATAAAAAGTAATGCAGTACCCGTTCTTTTGTGCAAAATTAATATATAAGAAGTCCACGATAATTGGTATTCCCTAACATTAATTCTAACTTTGATTCCAGAGTATTAACAGTATTATAAATGTGGAATTAATCTTTTTACTGTAATGACCCATTGATATATCATTCCTATACGGCACAAAGCGACACCATAGCTTATGTATTTTAAATACAATCCTGCTTACGACACCCATGGAATAACCGTACGCTGTGGTATTCAGCCTGACAGACTTTTATGTTTGTCTCGCAAATAACTCCCTTAATTACAGGGAGTTGTTGCGATCATGGCAGGTGTCCATAATGCGATTATAATTTAAATAATCCCTTCCCCCAGACAATGGTAAACGGTGTTTCTACACCAATCCATATAGTATGTTTCTTTTGTAATACATGACCATTATTTTTTGCGGAAGTGTCTCTAGCTAGCTAGATGACACTTCAGCAAAAATAATGGTCATGTATAACAAAAGACGGACAATAGATAATGATGAATGGGAAGAGGGCTAGACGTTTATATATATATATAGAGAGAGAGAGAGATTACGCCACATGTACCCCGGCTGCCTTCCATTGCAAGTCTGTTACACTACAGCTCCACCTACCCAGCTCCCCTTTCCAACACCCCAACTGCTGCTCCTCAACACCCCTGCTCTCCATCCCAAACACACTTACCCAGATAGGGCAAACTATACCTTTTCTGATTTGTTTATGTAATGGATAAAGGTCTCCAAACAGACCATTCGCGAATATAATGGTCGTCTAGAGATGTGTTGAGCTTGCTAGTTTCTGACCATGTCGAGCCGCAGGCGAGACATGTCAGAAACTAGCAAGCGAAACATATCTCTAGACGACCATTATATTCGCGAATGGTTTGTTTGGAGACCTTTATCTTACATAAACGTCGAGCAAAGGATTAAATGGAATTTTATCCAATTATTCGGCACCATTTTGGATACTCGTTAATAATTTTAACGTTAAAAGGGACATAAGCCTAACTTTTTTCTTTAAATAAAAGCACCAGATTCCTTCCTATATTCGCATGTGTACGAGTCTATCACCAATAGATAATCCAAGGGGTATAATCTACCAGAGGTATTCGATCTTTGGGCATTCAGCTGGATGTATTGTATACTCACCTATTGAACACTAAAACCCATAGAGGAAATCTGTGTTTCGGCTTAACTGTCGTCTTTGGTGTCAACAATACACTCACCAAGACAAAGGGAATGTGGTCCAGGTGCAAAGCAGCTGACTGTACAGTCCCCAATTTCCTTTACCCTCGTTCAGATACGATTATAATTCAGAATACACCATCACTGACACAACAGAATTTATATCATTAAATGAGTGGACTCGTGAAAAGCATTAAGATTTTGGTTAATGTGGATTGCTTCCCGGCCTTTAGGCTGAAATTATGTGCATGTTTTTGTTAACTGCACGCCACCCATTGCACATCCTGGGTGAAATTTGTGGGAAGCATTCCGACCGCCGCTGAGCACACTATATATCTCCTGGTGTTCTGCATCGGTATGCCATAAGACCTTCTGGTCATTATTTTCATTTATCGAAGGTCGGATGACCGATCACAATGTCCCTCTACCTTGTGACAGAGTTGGAGCGTCTTAGGGAGCCCAACTCTGTCATTTTGCTATAGGTATGGTCTATTTGGAATTAACGGCCGATTTCGGGATGATTAAAGTATACTTTTTTGTCGAATTGCTATTTTTAAAATGTCAATTTGTCATGGGACAGTCCCGTTGTGAATTTTCTTACAAAAATAAAAAATAATGCAGTACCCGTTCTTTTGTGCAAAATTAGTATATAAGAAGTCCACGATAATTGGTATTCCCTAACATTAATTCTAACTTTGATTCCAGAGTATTAACAGTATTAACAGTATTATAAATGTGGAATTAATCTTTTTACTGTAATGACCCATTGACATATCATTCCTATACGGCACAAAGCGACACCATAGCTTATGTATTTTAAATACAATCCTGCTTACGACACCCATGGAATAACCGTACGCTGTGGCATTCAGCCTGACAGACTTTTATGTTTGTCTCGCAAATAACTCCCTTAATTACAGGGAGTTGTTGCGATCATGGCAGGTGTCCATAATGCGATTATAATTTAAATAATCCCTTCCCCCAGACAATGGTAGACGGTGTTCTTACACCATTCCTAAGTATGTTTCTTTTGTTCTACATGACTATTTTTGGGACGGGTCATCAGCTAGCTAAGATGAACATTATTTCAAATAATGGTCATTATCTAGCTAGATGACCATTCCGCAAAAATAATGGTCAGTAGCTAACAAAAGACGACACAATCGTAATGAGAATGGGAAGAGAGGCTAGAAGTTTATTGCAGAATAAGGGCAGTAAACTGACAAATCAGAATGCTGCATTTTTAATACTAAGGGGTATAGTTAGAGGTATAGAACCACTACCACCAATCGAAGTGCGACGCTAAATAAAACCCCGGGGAGCATACGGGCACCGCCTCCCTTTGCTCGTTCTCGGTGCGTTGTGGGTGTACCTTCACATTGTTTCGCCAAATTACCAGAAGGATGTGAACTAATTATATGGAAAGGAAAGCTTAACGAAAGTTTTTAAGTTTTTGCGACCGAGGGAAAATTTACTGGGGGGTAACTCCTCCCCTTTGGTAGACGAGGGTAATGTCACTATACCCCCCTAAATTTGGTGTATTTGTAAATATGTTAAAACTACAAAACTTGGATAATCTTTTCACGAAACGAACAGACGTAAGGTTTCAATAAGTAACAAGTAACATAATTAAAACACAAAAAATTAAAATGTGGAAAATAACATGACCAATCCATCATGAAGTATAGGAAGGGTAAAATTTCACCGATTGCCTTAAAATCTTGATAGATCTATTATCGATTTTTTTTCTCACTGAAGGTAGCATCTTTGTTCCAGCGAATTCGTATTCGTTCACAATTTCTCTGTGTGCTTTGAGATATTTGGACACGCAAAGCTATCGATACGATCGAGTGTGGGAAACCCGTTTTATACAACTGCGTGTTATTCGATGCGGCGGCTATTTGGTTAGGAGATGTAAATTTCACTTTTATTTTGGGTACAATTAAGAGTACATAAACTGCAACCAGAATCAACTAGTAACTCCCATTTGACCAAAAAATCAGATTCGACACTATGTCGTGACCACGACGAGATTTTAAAGCTAACAAAATCTGCTTGGTTGATCCTGCGGTGTTTGTTAAATGAAATAAAATCTTTTATTCTTATCATGTTTTTTTAAAAAAGGAGTAGTTCTTTTAGAAAAATTAAGTCATTTAAGGGACATTACATTGTTCGTTTACATTGCTGCTTCAGCCAACATCGTACCGCTTGAAAATTTCCACTACTATAATGCTGGGAGGCGACCAACAGTGTTAGCAGTAGAGACAGACCCGTCAGTTATCGTCTCACAGCTCAGGTGGCGAGTGAATGGAAAGTATATCGATAAGTGGGATGTCGAAAAAACCAGCTATATACGAACACAACGAAGAGAGACGAAGGCGTGTATGAGTGCTACGTAGATGGTATGCGTTCTGAAGGCACGCCGCAATCTCTTTTGCTACGGTCCGAGTATGCGGAACGTTATGATTTTACCACATTAAAAAGAGTACTATAAAATGTGATCCTCGAATAAAACAAAGAGACATATCGGCATATAAAATTTGCCGTGATGGTAATACTGATGGTAATAATCTAGTAAACTACACCTGTGGTTTAAATACTTAAAACTGGGTTTCTTTGATTAACTGTGTCAAATGAAAAAAGTTTAGACAACTAGATTCACGGTTTATGATCGACGGGCTGTCTTAAAGGAGTAGGTGCATACTGTAATACTGTTGTGCCGAAACACCCGGGTGCGGAAGTTCCCTCCTATCAGAATTGCCGAAGTACCGGGGCAATCGGCAGAGGAGAGGGATAAGTGGAAGAAAGAATCGTGCTGTTGTTGTTGTAGAGGACATGGTTTTAAGCATTTTTCGGATTTTATGGACAATTACATGACAAATCATTAGAAATCAGGCTTTTGGCATTTAGGAACAAGGCATGTATGTAATAGTAGACGTTAAATACGATCTTTCACGCCCACACAACCAAAAGCACCCACATGACCCCTGAAGACCGCTGCTAAACGTTCGTTTAGCAAGTTAGCCGACCCGAATTCGCAATATGCTATTGATGGCTCCCATTGTAAAGGGCCCCTTTATTGATGAGACCGGTTGCAAGTTTGCAACACGGGTTAGGTTTAGGGTGGGTATAGGGCCTATAGGACCATGGGTTAGATTAGGGTTAGGTTTAGAATTAGGTTTAGGGTTTGGTATTAGGGTCCGGTGAAACATCGGGATTAGAACCCGGATTAGACATATGTTGAATGTGATTTTCTACGTGACAAATATACGGGGTTATGTGATTTTATTTTTTTCTGATGGAGGGGGGGGGGCTCCTCAGGTTTGTTAAATTTATTATCAGTAAACCTGAATATCATAGACCAAGGGACCTATCTGCCATATTAGCAGTAAATATATCATGTACCTAATGGTGTGTGTGGGATGGCCGCCGCCGGGGATGGGCCGATGAGTGTATTGGGTTCGATTCGATAAGGGGCCTATGTAACTTTACATTTGGGGGTTATGCGATTTTCCAAACACCCAGCTTTCCAATTTATTGCGGCCACCTCCCTTTGTAATGAACGGGCACCTAAAATTATTAGGTTCAAAGCTAATCTTAGCCTGTCGTACAAGCGAGTCAAATGAACACCTATTTCGTGTAACCCTGTGTCAGTACAGCCAATTGAACACACAAACTTCGTTTACATCCAAAAACCGCACGCTGTAATGAGGATCACTCTGTGCCGAACTACTGGGAGAACATGTTTTCGGCAAAGGCCCTGCCGTCGGGCAGAGTACAAGAGTAATGAACGTAAGCCCGCATTTCGGCTGAATAATTGCCGAAACACCGGGCATTTCGGCAAATACCCGCGTACGGCCAGGTCATCTGCCGAAAGACCGGCTCGTTTCGGCATAGCCCGGTATGTCGGCGCAGGCGTATTCGGTAATGTTGATTAGGGAACGCACTGTCTCTAAGAAATAATACAGATTAATTAGTTTGTGGGACTTTTTTCTAAAAATAATTTCCTGTATCAATAAAATTAAGTGTGACCAGGTTGCATTTAACTTTATGAGTAATGAGCAATCTTTTAGGTTATCACTAATCATCTATATATTAATACCGGTGGTCTGTCTGTCTGTGTGTGTGACCGTGTCTATTTTCTCGGAGGCCGAGGGTCGCACGTTCCTGAAACGTGGTGGGTGGGTGCCCCTTGACCGAACGAAGACCGAGTTTGTATTGGTTAGTGGATCAAAGGTCAGTGGGGGTCATTTAAGGTCAAAGGAGGTCAAATGGGGTAAACGATGGTGTATGGACATGAAACTTGGTGGGGTCGATTGTTGATGCTGGGCCATTCAAGCCAGGTGATCGCAAAACCCAGTTGATCGCGAAACCCGGGGACCGCCTAGTGTATTTTAATTGAGATAGCTCAAAATGTTTTAATCAGTACAACTCATAATAATTTTTCTACGTGTACTCAAAATCACACTACTTTATTGCGCTTATCGCATAAGTACACAAAGAAATTATCAAGTTAGTCCAATTATTAATCAAGTTGCTGGAATTCAAATTAATGTTGTAGGTATGAGGGAAAATAGGATAAAGAAAAAGCGGGGAATGAAAAAAGAATAGTTTTGAGGTACTATTTGCCTTGAAATTTTAAACTACTGGTTCTCCAGTAGACAAGGATGTATTATTATTATTCTTTCCCTGGAGATGGCCGCGCACAGTATGTTTGAAAAAACCCCATGTGCGCTTGGCTGGATTCGAACCGGCCGACCTTCGTATTACATGCACGACGCTCTAACTTGACTGAGCTATCAGCCAGGTTGGTAGAGAGCGATAGATATCATCTAATAGGTGTATTAGGTTCGAAGACACCTTTAGACCTAACACCCTATAGATGATATCTATCGCTCTTCTACCAACCCTCTGATAGCTCATCAGTTAGAGCGTCGTGCTGTAATACAAGGGTCTCCCGGTGTCGAATCCGGCCAAGCGCACATGGGGTTTTTTTTTCCAACACCTTTTTTTTAAAAAAAAAAAAAGAAAGATTAATAAATATATACATACTATGTGCCTTGGTTTTAATTGCATTATTTCCCTTAATAACGTTAGCTATTTCAATTCTAATCCTACTGTAATCACAATTTTTTGAGTGTGGAATCAAATATCATAGTGAGTCTTTATGCCTCCAGATCTTGGCGTTTCATGAAATGTATAATAGCTCGCCGCTTTAAGTTAAGGTAACAGACGTTTGTACTTTGTAGATTGTCCAAGGAACAAGTGGGGAGGTCCGTCTTGTCAGCAAGGACTGCACTTATGGTTACAATGGAGGCGTATGCTCGTCCGTCCATGGGCAGTGCATTTTGTCCACAGGATTCGGAGGGGAAGAAAAATGCCGAAAGGGGTAATACTAAAAATATGCATGTTATTTTGTTTAGTACAAGTTCAATATATTTGATGAAAGGCCCTCCCGTCTGGCATCAAAGATCAATATAGGTTCAAAATCGAACAATTGGAAAAATAATTATATCATATTAAACAAAATGATGAAAAGTAACTGCCCACAGCTCATCAACTGTGCACTTGAATATATAAACTGAGATGGCAAAAAGAAGCACAATTATCCTTGCAAATTTTGATACCTCACTTGTGTCAATAGACGATATTGTTGCCATGTAATGCTTTAAATGAAAAACAAAATCTGGCAGATTCCAAAATTGCAACATGACATCTGCCATTGACTGTGTATGATGACAAGGTACCAAAACAACACACTCAGGAAGTTTAAGCGCATCATTGAAAACGAATCTTTTTCATGAACGGTTTCAATGATTACTGGGCTGAGTTACTGTTCAATGTGAACATTTGATACAGATGTTTTGGAAAGAGTTCCGTATTTACCCCCCTTTAAAATGCTAAAGGGAATCATTTTTTTACTTTAGCCTTATACTAACAAATACACCAACCCTCAGGCTAAAAATAATTTGTTACATTAGAGCTTTGAAGGGGTACATATAGAACTGTTGGCGATGTTTTAAGAGGTGGTCTTCCAAGACGGAGTATAGTTCCTTTTTGTATTTGCTGTTTACTTTCTGATTTTGAAGAATGTTTAAATAGATTCCTATGTCTAGCTGGAGTTTGGAAAATCCAGTGCCATTTATTTTTTAATACCTCATCAGTGGAAGGCAAGGGAACAGATTTATTCCTCGTTTGTATCATTTCGGTTGTTGATACTTAAATTCAAATTACAAAACATATTATAATATCGCTTGGTAAAACATGATTCCCTGTTAAATTTCTTCCAGTTTATGGACGCAATAAAGTTTGGTCAAAATGGAGACCTGCAATGTTCCGGTTCAAGGGACCATGGTTATGGCTGCAGAGGTGCGCTATTTTGTCTCCTAGATCCAGTAGGGGTTTTCGTGCTGATTGCTTTATGGGAATCAATTGTAATGAAGGTAAGGCAAAAAAAAAAACAGTTGTCTCAGAAGAAATGTGAAAAATGCGAATGCGATTAAAAAAAATATTGCATTTTTTTAAAGAAAAATTGCTAAAAAATGATAAAGGAGAAATGCGTTTAACAAACTATGTAAGGTTGCTGTTATGATTGAAGTTTCATTTTTTTTGAATTTTTTTCAAAAAAATTAAATGTGAGCAAAAAACTAAAAAAGGACCAATTTTAAACACAATGCGCGCGGTCTTCTAAGACAAACCTATTTTCTTGGCCAAGGACGTTTTACTTTATGCTTTATAATTAGAATGTTGGAAAACATGTTTAAGTCGCCAACATTCCACCAAGCAAAATTGAAGCTATGAAATAACATCAGTTAAAGTGTCATAGGTATTAACGTGTGTTAGTTCACGTTCAGAATGCCCCCCCGCCTGGTAAATGTGGGGCCAATGTAAACAGAATTGTCGCTGCGCAACAGGACCATCGGCTTGTTTGAAAGACACTGGCGAATGTGAGAGTGGAGGGTGCGTGTCTGGATGGGCTGGTGTCAACTGTCAAGGTATATCTTATCAATAACAATAATTGTAACAATAATAATAACACATTGTTATTATTCTGCAGAAGAAATGAGTCACCAAAGATCGCAGACAGGATGCTCCCACTCACGTATAAACTGTTACCATATTGATTACAAACAGACTAACTATAAATCTAGATGATAATCAAATAGCAGGAATAGGTGGGGGAAATCGCTACACAAAGGACCATTAATTTACAGGCAATCGCTCAAGTATTAAAAAAAATAAACAAAAACAAAAGAATATCATCGTCCCCTTAAGCCCAATTTACACGGAGACATTTGAATTGAACTGTGTCCCAATAAATGTGTGATTAATGACTTGCACTGAGTTCCAATTTACACGAGGACTCTTTTTTTTGGTCCTGGCAAGTTGACCTCATTTGACCATGGCTACCCCAATTTGGAATGCCATTCTGCTATATATATACAAAATGTGAATTTCTACCGGGATTTCTACACTGTGATGGTCTTGATTAGCTTAAATCCAGTTTCAGTTATAAATATGACACATAGTTATATTTAGGATGGAAACTCTGCAATTGATATAGACAAAATGGCTCCTACAGTAGCAAGGAGAAGAAAATTCTTGCTTTGATCACTATAACATTCCTTTGACTGCATACAAACAACTGAACGGATAAAACAATACTCTGTAGCTTGACACTGAAATATCCTTATGTTTAACAAACATTCCACAATTTCACTTTCCTCCTCATGATACACTCTACCAGTTTTTATAATTGTACTGATTCTTTATCCCATTTAACACAAAGTGTGGATATGTAATACTGGCGACCTGCACTGGACTTCAGACATATCAAGGGCAAACATTTTGAACCTCCCTGATTGGTCAAACCTCGTGTAACTGCCTGCAAAACCCATCAACATTCCAAGGTGGTTAGTTATGGGTCCTATGGGGTTGACATATGGCTTGGAAAATGAGCCAATTGACCTATTTTACACATGCAAAAATCTGAAGGGCCGTAAAATTGGGGAAAGTGGACCAATTTACACGGAGACCTTTTAGGACCGTTCTACATTCCTTTCAATATTGAACAGAAAAAGTCTCCGTGTAAATTGGGCTTTCCTCCTAGCTTTTGTGGATTACAAGAAAGCTTTCGATTTTTTGAAAACAAGTAGTCATTCAAGCGCTCAAAATAATAATAATAATAATAATACCGACATTTATATAGCGCCTTTTCCACAGGATACAAAGCGCTGTTGCCTATTATTATTACGCTGCCTTCAGGAAATCGTCACAATCATTTCGCTTCACCTAGGCCGGCAGCCGGCCAAGCGCACATGCCTATCAGCACTTAGATTGTAATATCCCCCATAACAGCTACCCGAATATCGCTTGGGTCGACGAAGCAAGTGAGGTAAAGTGCCTTGCCCAAGTGCACAACACATTGGCGACAGCGGGGCTCGAACCCACAACCACAAAATTCAACTTACAAACACAGTTTACATCCAGGAAAACCTGCAAAGATGCTACAATCATTTTATAATTTCTTCAAGAGAGTGAACAGATAAGCATTAGATGGGGAGTCCGCCAGGAAGATACCATGTCACCTAAGCTGTTTTTGGTAGTTCTGGATGAAATATTTCAGACGGCGAATTGGGAGGAAAAGGTGTCATTGTAAATGGAAAGAACTTAAATCATTTAGGATTGCGCAGATGAGATGAAAAAGTACAAAGTTTCTTATTAAACTCAAATCCCACGTTTGCTGGGGCGATTAGTGGGGTCGAGAATGAGAATCGGGTAGTGCTTCTCAAGGCCTGTTGCTTTTCATCATGTAATCATCCGCTGCTTAAGCAAAACAGAAACACAAAGGAACCCATCAACAATTGGAATATTCATTTAGAACCAAATATTATTCACAGAAAGTGTTTACCAACAATTAGAAGTTTAAAGCAACCATATGACACAATATGCCTTTTAAGAATGGTGGGGTAGAACCTGTGACATCATAAATAGTCAAAGGGCAATATATAGATTAACATCCCAAAAAGCGAGTACTAAGCTGATTTTTTTAGGAAAGATGTTAAATAGTATGATAAATAACAAATCAAAAATCCCCAAAATCGTATTGATTTTTTTATCCCACGATGATCTTCAACAGTTATTGGCCTGCATTAATAAAAATAAAGGTCATGTAGGACAAACTTAACAAATTTGCTTACTCATTATGACTAGAAGAATGCTTTAGTGAACGATTTGGTTCAATTAAAACACTTTAAATGATTACCAAAGTAAAAACCTTATCCTCCCATTGACGAAGTATAATGCGAATTTTGAGGGACATTTGATATGATATTTATCATACTTTTTAACAACATTTCTGAAAATATCAGCTTGAGGCTTTATTATACTATTGTTTTTGTCCTAATAGATTTAACAAGTATTTGTGTTTATTTCTTTTCTTAGAGTGTATACAAGGAAAGTTTGGCCAAAACTGTGAATCGCAATGTCATTGTGCTTCAGGTGGTTCCTGTCATTTCATTACTGGTAAATGTGACGGCGATTGCGAAGCAGGCTGGGCCGGTGAATATTGTGAAAGTAGGCATTCCAAGTGTTTCGTCACTTTAGTATACTCTACCCCAAGACCCTGTTCATAAGTGTGCATGTTCAAAAAAGGCGCGTGTCTTCAACACTTTCAATATTGACGTTAGAAAAAGCCTTTTAATAATGTCACCACGTTGAAAATGATTTGACCTGCTTTCATTTGAATATAACTAAATGAACTAAATGGCCATAACCGTGTTGTGCTTGCAATTTGACTCCTTTAGAATTATAATGATCTGTAACATGCAGAACTAAAAAAGTTTTTACAGACCCAGATAAGGGGTTCCCCAAACAGTTAAGTTACCCCCTAAATTCGAGTAATTTCGTTGGCATAACTTCAACTTAAACTGGATGGTTTGGAAAATTTTAAAAAGTTTTAAAGAGAGAAACTTTGGCTTCTGCGACAAAAGTCGGTGTTGCTTTTAAAAAAAAAACACCTTGGCCTCAACACACCCTCGCCGTTTGCCAAAACGAATGTTGTCAGAAAAAGTGTCACTGGCACTTTGCCGTAGTGCCAGGCCTAAAGTCGAGAAATTAATCCATTTATATACAACAAATTATTTTTGTTTCCTTTTCTTTGTATTCCATTTCCCGGTCTGAAGTACATAAGCTTAAAATATGACGCATAGGCAAACAAATATAAACAACAAGACAAATATTTGCAGGAAAACAAAGAGATGTAAGCTTTACAGTCATCGTATCAATAAAGTCATTTTCTTTGCAGATTGCTCTTTTTTATGATGAAAGAGGATGTTGAAGTGCTTGTTTCAATCAAAATAAGCTTAATTGTTTTGCCATCAAGGGTAAGACTCATAGTCACCATTTCCTTCATCTGCACTGATAACATTATTGTAGTGGTTTACACATGCTGTTTGACCATTTGCTGATGGTTCTGTTTGATGATGTTGGTTCCATCCATGCTCGCCGGATTTCCCCACGTTGAGGCCGTGTAAAAAATCGTTCCTCCTTTATGAGTCGATCTCTCTTCACATTTCACCTGGTGTTGCTTTAACACAAATCTCATCTCATTATTTTTTGACTGCATTATTTGTTCTTGTTTTTGTTTATTGTTTGCCTATGCGTTTAATGTTGTTTAAGCTTATTTACTTCAGACCGCAATGCATAAAAGCAAGGAAATGAACGGGGTTTTGTTGTAAATTGATAATTTCTTGTGTATTTCAGTCCTTTGAATACGTAAGGCCACTTTTTCGACAACTCATTTTAGAAAAGGGAATGTTTGGTTGATGCCAAAAGTGGTTTTCTTGAAAGCAAACGACTTTAGGGGGCAATAGCCAAATGTTTCCTCTCTTTAAAACTTTTTAAAATTTTCCAAACTCCAGTTCTAGTGAAGTTATGCAATGAATGTCCTCGAATTTTATGGGGAAACTTATTTTTGGGACCCCTGTATATCATAAGTGTTTTTACTTAAAACTCTCGATATCATAACAACTAGGAGTCATATATAGTCAGTTTAAACAACAGCCAGGTCAAATTTTAACAGATTTTTCCGGTTCCATATCTGACTAGAAATCTCGTAAAGTCACATTTTTACTTTACTCGCGCCTAGTGAAATCGACGAGACAATTAAGATTCAGTTGACATTAACAATATTTTTTTCTCTCCAGTTTTTGGTTGGCATTGACGCATTCTCAGATGAAGAAAACTGTAACGAGTGGTAAGGTTTTGAGGACATGCAATTGTATTGTGTAGTAGGAATGTAAGCTAATTGTTTGTGAAAGTAAATCCACTGGAAAACTGCTTTAGGCTTACTGCTAACTTTATAATCTATAGAGGCAACTTGCCTGCACAAGATAAAGGCCTGAAAATGCTTTATTTCTATCAGAGCCAAAAAATGGCTTCGGACATAATGACCTTTGCAATGTAAACGTGGACAGCCGTAAGGTATTGAGATTCATCCTGTTTGATTTTACGAGTTCATAACTAGGGGATCGGTTTGGACTGCAAATTGTCGACAACCCCCTCCCCTCGGTCCAACAAAACGCAACCCTTCTATTCGAAAGAGAGTAAAAAATAATTAAAAAAAATGATGGTGTGGTCAAAAACTTGGTGGCATGGTGTTTTTTGGGTAAAAAATCACGTTTTTGAGCTAAAAACTTAAGAATAACAAGGATTTTGGTAATTTCTTAGCAAAGGAAAGGAATAAAAGAGAAAGTGTAGATGGGGGTAAAATTACCGTGAATAGACAACTTTTATCATCAAATGCAATACTCTATCAACTCGTTACATTTATATTAGAGATTTCGGTTTTAATATAATATATAAAGGTATTAAATTTTAGCCGCAAAATCACCTTTTTTCCTAAAAAAAAAACATCCTTTTTATCACATGTCCCCACAACGAGTATTACATGAAACCTTTATGCAGAAAAACCTATAGCAATAAACAAAAAAGGATACCATAAATAAATTGTATATTTTTTACCTAAATAATAAAAAAATATTTTTCGCTTAACTTGCAGCCCAAATTTCTTTTCCAATCCCTGCCACCAAATATTTCAACCACAACCATCACTTTCCTTAATCTTATATATTTATATCCTTCAAATAAGTGGGTTGGTTGTTTTTTGTACGGTGTGGAGGGGTACTCGAAAACTCGAGCACTTTTCAAGGCTCGGCGGCTCCGCTAACACAATGCCTGTTTAATTTCAGTTTTGAAGGATTGTCATGACATCGCAAATCATACAGCTTGACATCCAAATGGCACCCCGCCCTAAAAAATCCTTGCGATGGATTGCTATACAACGTCAATGGTGTTGGGCAACTCAAGATCACTGTGAATCCAAGAAAAATGACTTAATATTCATGAAAACGCACAATGTACTATAACGACCCTGAGGAGTCGTACAAACCAAAATTCCGATGTCGTTATATCTGTTAAAGGGATTAACTCCCCAACAGGAAAACTGGAGACGAAAAACTTATATTTGGAAAACAGATGAAGAAAGTAAGTTTATAATGTAGTAGTTAGTAGTAGTTAGTAGTAGAGAGATTAAGTAAGTAGTAGTAGTGTAGGTAGTAGTAGTAGTAGTAGTAGTAGTTAGTAGTAAACCAAATTTCTGTGATTTTGAAATTCATTGAAAGACGTTTTAACTGGGCAATGTTGTTACTCCTTCGAAAGAGTGCACTTATTTTGCGTTATAAAATAGATTTATTTTCAAAATTTTGATGATTCAATTTTGTGATGATGATTTTTTTCATCCTTGATGAATTAACACCACAGAAAATATTCTGTGTTCCGTGTTATCTTTTGTGTCTCATTATGATAGCATAATGCTACCGCAACTTTGCTGTTGATTGTGACGATAGTAAGATCTCATCTTGTCTTCACACATTTTGCTACACCGAACCCAGTGGACCTCCTACAGATCTGAAAGTCATGTCCGTGGGTTTTGACTTCATTGCCTTTGATTGGGATCTTCCATCATGTGGTCAAAGACATGGCAAAATCCTCTCATTTACCTACAAGTTTACAAGCCCTACCAATGAGATAACGTATTATACAAGTGACGATGCAGCTAGCATCACCGGATTAAATCCTTCAACGGAGTACTCTTTTACCGTAGCAGCTACCACAAAAGCCGGCACAGGACCTTTTAGTGAAGTAATCTACAAAGAAACTGAAGGTATCTTGATTACATGTAACATCTGTATTAGTTTAGCTAGGGTTTAAAGCTGTGTGCTGTGAATTTGGAAATTTCACTTGGCGAATAGACTCTTACACAAGTGCATAGTCTATTACACAAGTAGTACATAGCAGATGGCCATATGCTGTTATTTAAAGAGCACAACAATGATTGCGTTGTCAAAATATTAAAATAATTTGGTGGCTACAAGTAGTGTACAAACAGCGATCGATTATGCTCAGTGTGAAGAGCTACAATACGTCAGAATTGATATTTCTTTTATAAAAGCTATTCAGTATTCACAATATTATGCAGAGGATAGGTGAAGCAATTCACAGAAAGAATTATTGTATAATTATTATGAAATCATGTGTTGGGATGACGGGGTGTCTTTAACAGAATACACCTCAATACTATATCTGACTTTGTACCCATTGTATGTTAATTAGGGTGATGGACTGTCTTTAACTAATACATATTAATACTGTTATATTATCCTCCATTTTGTGATTAAAAATATTATTTATTTATCAATTTTATTTGAGAAAAGATTTCTCACAGGAAAAATACTTTGTTTATGATGAAAAAGAGAATAGGAAATTCCCCTAGTGCTATATTGAGATCAGACCAGATCTTGTTTACAACTAGAGAGGTGAATGGGAATTCTCTAAGATGTAAAGTTATGAGTCAACTTGTTTTTATATTCATTGAGAGGAAAACGGATTGCAAAATTTGCGGGTATCCCCTGATGTTATTTATGTAAGATGGTGCAATGTAGATGATGTCATTTATGTGAGACCCCATTGGTCAGCTAGTGCAAGGTTATGTTCATGCATGATGATGCTGTAATGATTATAATTAGAAATATTGGGAAATCTAGCTGTGAGATAAATAGTGCTTACTGGAAAGACTCAGGGCCAGCAGCCATCCAGTAACAAGTAGCTAGAAGTAAATTCCACGTGAGCGAAGCTTTAATTATTCTACTGCCGTCTTTGAAGCCAAAAGTGCTGGGAATCAAAATAGGATTCCAAATTGTGGACAGATAGAAATCGTGGTAATTATATCTTGGACTGCTATACCGTGGAATATTAGTGTCGTCGATGGACTTATTCAACCTTATCGTCTTGAAGTGCTGGACAAAAGTTATCTTCAGGATTGAGAAGATCCCGATGGAATATTACCTGAGGAATTATAAGTGTGACTTTGCATGCTGTCATTTTGAAGTCTTCGCTGTGAGGACATATCATCGTTGAACTGCAACGCTTCTTTAACTCTGGACATTAGTGGACTCAATAAGTATCATAATCTTAAATTATTGTGTGTAATTTTATTATGTGTAATATTGTTTTTGGACATACCAAGTTCTTGACCCAAACTTATTAAAATCATTAAAACGGTGTTATTATATAAAATTCAGATCACTTGTGCACAAGGCTCATTTGTTTGTATTTAAGGGTATTTCTGAACTTTGACGTCCACGAGACATCATAACAATACTTAGCTAATACATATTAATAATACATATTAATACTTAAGAACTAATACATATTTTGTTATATATTTTTGCTATTCAGTGTTAAAATGAACCACTTTCTTAGACGACTGTTTTAAACTGTCTATGGGACTTCTTTAATGGAATAAACCTTAACACTAAATGGCTTTATTCCGTTATATTTTATAAAGAACTAATGCATATTAATCCCCCCCCCCGCAACGGATGATTCCTTGTCGCACAAAACGCAAACGAATACGATATAAGGCTTTTATGTAATTGTAAGTTCATCCATTGCGGTCATCTTAGCGAAAAAAAATGGAGGTACCGCCTTAAGGGAGGTCAGGGTGTCCGTCAATACTTTACACTTTACCGTGTAAAATGCCGAAAAATGGTACTTACATTACTTATGATGTTACTCTAAGCAAATAATGACAATATTTGTATTTTTCTTATATTTTTAGAGCAATAAACTGTGTATGCTTACTTTGGTACCCATCATTGCCAAATAAATACCAATTTTGCTTGCATGAATGGTGAAAACCTCTTGATTTTGGAGATTTTAAACATACGACATCTATTATATAACCTCTCAGTTAAGACTTCACTATGACTATTGTTAAAACTTGATATATTTGTACATTATTTGAAGAAAGGACATATGTAGCTACACAATGATACCAAAAAAGATGATGTTTGTCTCTTAATTACGACCCCCCCCCCTCCCGTCTTGGTCGTGAATGTAGTGGAAAAACCCTTGGTTGGACGAGGGTTAATTAGCTTGTGGGGACTTATTTTTTCCCCACATGGAAAGAAGTTCCCACAAGGTATGTATGACATACACCTCCGAGGACAAAAAAAAAAGCTAAAACAAAACCCATTGTAGAACTTTCGAGGACAAAAGATTTCCTTCCAAAAGAAGTTCTTTTTGTCTTTGGTCCTCTGAAGTATATGGTACACCTAGTACGTACTTACACGCACATTTTCTAGAAGCGCATTTTTAAATTATTTTGATAAAATAATAATTTTGTGTATTACTAAAATAGTCAACTAAAAATACAATGTGTCTAAATCAGTGATGGTCTTTTACTAGATATTAGCTAAAACGTTTCATTATGTTTGACATTGATGATATTGGCAGCTTTCTTTTTTCTGTTTTTTTTTTTTTTGCCAAAAATGGGAAATCTGATTTCTTGGATTACTTGTAATCAAATACGTACAATTATACATAAAATATTTTTCTAAACATGATTCTTGTCGTGAGTGCTGCATCGCAAAATTTGTGTTTAGGTTTTTAAGACAGACTTCACAATAATTTTATTTCCACAGACATTGACAAAGTAATAAATACGTGTTAAAATAAACGAAAATTGCATATAGAAAAAAAATGCCGTAGGAGGAGATGCACACCAACCCCAGAAGGCAACAATCCAGTACATCCCCCACCTGCAAACACCAACTTGTTTTAATAAAATAAAATTTCAAACATAAATGAACAAGAAACTAAGAAACTGAGGAACAGACGGCGGTCCAAGGAAAAACATCAGTTAAATTTGCTGATGAATTATACCATATTTGTACTTTTTTCTTAATTCGTAGATTTGTAACATCAAATTTGTTTCTGTTGTAATCATTTTGCGATCGATTATATTATTTAAATTTCTTGCACTAGTATAATATGATTCTGAACAACACACACATCTTGCAATGCAAAAGAGACGATAACAGTTACGAAACAGTTAAGCAAAATGTTTCAAGGTTAACTCATTAAGGTAATCATATCTTTTGAATGGTACCTGCAATTGCAATAATCTCTAAGGTGTCTCTTCTTTACACTGATACTTAAAGAGACATTTTGTGATCTAAAGCCTCGCCCCCGACTTACTCCGAAAATGTTGTTATATCATCTAAACCGTTTGCCTAAATAAAAGTTATCCTTCAACTTATTGGGTTTGTGTTTTTACTCGCCCTCTATCAGTATCGTTCAAGCATACTACACTGTTTACTGTGATGCATTCATTTGTATCAGGTTGCCCTGCCGGCACATTTGGAACTGCTTGTAACCACACTTGTCACTGCGCTCTCGGAGACAGCGTATGTAACCCTAGGACAGGAGAATGTACATCAGGAGAATGTGCCACACAGTGGAGTGGGAAAGCCTGTCAAGGTAATGATACTGAAATACAAACAAAATCTAACATCACATTTTGATTTTAAGGACATCTATGTTGGCTTCACCTGTAGTAAAATAGGTCACAGGTCAATAGAATCCAATAGCTGCCAATAGCTGTTGACTTTATCGCCATTTTGGTTAATAACCAAACAAGTAAGGTAGTCAAAACTATTCCCATACTTCATTCTATATGAGCTGGACCAACAAAACCAACCACGTTTTACAAACATTGGAACAACTTTTAATTTTGGAACCCTGTACAAACCAAATTTGACTTTTGTTTACTATTTTTACATTTTTACCCCATAGTTCCAAAACTATAAGCCATAGGTAGTATAAACTATACCTTTTTTGGAATCCTTGTAACCAGACAAACATGGTGTGTTTTTCAACATAATCGGAACATTTTAAAATTTTTACCCCTGTGTAACCTTGAAATCCAAGATGGGGGCCATAAAATGGATGTGGCAAGTGCTTCCATCATTTGTTTTTTATTATCAATGCATACAATACTTGTGTACCAAAATTCATAATTTTATCCAGATTTGCACACTCACATGAGAGCTGTGCACTACAGTCCCCCACTAAACGGGTTCACATTTAAGTTGTTATGAATACCCATCCTAAAAGCCAATCCGAAAGTATTTATTTTGATCAACTAATTTACAGATTCGTCGTAATTAATTGATCATGGTTATTACAATTGTAATTGATTGAAAACAACCTCCTTTTACACTCACTGACATTTGTGTTATGTTATTTTTTTGCCTACATGCGTACTGCAGTTTTTTGTCCAGGTAAGACAATGTTTTGCACTCTTTAATCCGAATATATTGTATTTTATTCAACATCAAGCATAAATATGGTGTAATAATTATTATGGGGATATTATTAGTGGACTTATTATTTATAAAATAAATAAAATGTATTGCGTAAGTAGTTTCATAATAATTGGTAGAAGTGAATGACAACTGTCATAAGATAAAGCGCATACTTGCAAGATGTAGGATGAAGACACTGCATTACGCGAAGCGTGCAGGCGCGGTGCGCGGTGTTCTTGACTATATACTAATAAAATTCTTACATAAACAAGAGACCTAGAGAAGAAAGCTTATTTGAACTAAAATAAAAGAGAAATAATAGTTATTTTTTCTTATAGTTTACTTCTTACATGGTTATAGGGAATTTAAAATATCGGTATGCCATTTGTTGAGAAAAAATGGTAATGTTGGTGTAATGATCTAACTCCGAGACGTATCATCCTATTTGAGACGTATTTTGAGTATGAGTACTGGAATTATTTCAAAATGTCTGCTTTTCAATTCCCACACAGTGCCTGGGACGGTCTCTGGGTTAACAGTGTTGGAAGATGATACGAAAACAAATACTGTTGAGATCCATTGGGATCCATTGAGTGATTATCCCTGTCCTGGATTAAGTTATATTGTTGAGTACGAGTTAGTGAGCAAAGATCAATGTCAAATCGAGGCTGACTCACGCATTCGATTGGCTGATCAAATCAACGAATCAAGCGCTATTCTCACAGACGTAGACTATCATTCTACATACATGGTGTATGTTAAAGCCTTTCATCCCGCAGGAAGTGGACAATCTGTGAAGTTGTTAACACAAACAGGAGAATCTGGTAAGAAGTAAATGCATTTTTACAATGGACTACTATTGCCTTTACACCATTATAAAATTACTGTTTCCCGAAAGACATTTTCAAAATCATTAATTCATGCTAGTTAACAGCAGTTACCCCCGCTGACTATACATGTATGCTTCATTTTATTTTTTCTTTTAAAATTTCAGTTCCAAGACACCCGCCAACGAATGTTGAAATCCACGATCAAACATCAAAATCACTCAGATTTTCTTGGGATGCGCCGAGTTGTGGGGATAGAGGTGGTGAGATATCGTCGTATTTATATCGGCTAGGCAGCCCTAATGGAACAACGGAGGGGAGCATAGAGGTTAACGTAATTACCTTCAACAATCTGAAACCATCCACATCGTATACATTTAGTGTAGCGGCTTCAACTCGTATCGGCAGAGGACCCTTTTCAACGACAAATACCTATAACACCTCAAAAATATGTAAGAACAAAATTGAACTAATGTAGAAGTTAGACATGAGTTACTGAAATTTTAAGAATTTAATCAGAACAAGCTATTTTACATATAGTAAAAATAATTTTGGTTTTTGTTCTATAGTTCTCTTGGAGTCGTAGTATAGCAGGAATTTCTCTTAATTTCAGAACTTTCTCGTGACACATTCCTATCAATTGTGACATGTACAAAATTTATCATGGAAGCGAAATCTTTTTTCTGCGTGAGTTTTTCCTGTTTTGAAGAAATGGTTTTGGTTTAACCACACTGACATCACGATAAGATGAAGAACATAATACGTGCTCCATTTTTTGAAAAAAATAAAACCCAATTATGTTAATTCTGCTAATTGTGACCCGGCAACCCACTAGCCCTAAGTTTAATTACCGCAAATTAAACTTCATAGCATGGGCAACTATTATAAAAAGTTCAGACAGAAATTACTAGAGGATATAGGACTTTTGATAAATAATAATGTGTAGAAGAAGATATTTTTCCCGGGTGTTTATACTATTTTTCCGAAAATAGCCCTTTAACCATCAATTGCTCAAATTCTTTGCCGATGTCATGAAATCAGTGTCCGTGTGACTGCATTCCCCCCCCAGTGTGTGCTTATTCCCGTCATGAAATACGGTGTCCGTGTTACTACTGCATTCTCCATTGTGTGCTGTAGTCCATACAGTGTCCGTTTGACTGAATTCTCCATTTGGTGTGCTGATTCCATACCGTGTCCGTGTGGACTGCATTCTCCAGTTGTGTGTATCCCTACATTGTTCCGGTGACTGCATTCTCCATTGTGTGCTGATTCCATAATTGTCCTGTGACTGCTCTCCATTGTGTGCTTGTCATTTCATACAGTGTCCGTGTGAACTGCAATTCTCCATTGTGGCTTGTAATTCCATACACAGTCGTCCGGTGACTGCATTCATCCATTGTGTGCTGTCATATCCTACAGTGTCCGTGTGACGGCATTCTCCATTGTGTGCTGTATTCCAGTTTTTTCCAGCACGCTACCCAATAACCTCGTCTACAAGGTCCACGGTGTTTCCCCGTATAATGTTTTATGTAGCTAGGGACACGCTGTTTGGGTCATTTGGGACGCTCAAATTCATGACAAATCCGCGGTACTTTTCCTTTTCAATTTCATAAAGAACTTGGCGCAGCTGGCACACATCAATTGTTCTGGGTGGTGTTTTCGGCAATACATGACCGCGTTTTGAGTGAATAATATTCATTATTCAATGAATATCAATATCATCATCATATCAAAAACTCCCGTCATCAGGCCAAGATACTTCCAGATGTGTCTGTGGTTCAAATGACGAGATGCTAAATCAAACACACCCCACGCAAGCATTGGCCAATAATGTGTTGATTACGCTTTCTTATTTCTAAATTGTTCGCTTAATTCTTAAAATATCATACGACAATTAAAATGAATCATCATCATGCATTAATACCATTAATGTTAAATCCTTGTAACAGTTTGTCCTGTAGGAAGGTTTGGCGTAACCTGTAACCACACTTGTCACTGCGCTTATCGGAGACAGCGTATGCAACCCTACCACAGGAGAATTGGATATCAGGAGAATGTGCACACACAGTGGAGTGGGGAAGCGTGTCAAGGTTAAAGTTGTCTGCAAGATTAACCATGTTAACTGAAATTGCAAACTCTGCCAGTAAACTCATGATAACCCATGCTTACAACATTTGCGGAGTAACTGTCTTAGATATTCGTTTGTTAACATGTTTTTGTTAGTAATATGAGATGCATGAAATATTTCATATTAAAATGTCTTCTTCGCAACGCCGAAAGCCCCTTTTATATAGCTCCTCTGAACGTAATCCCGTCAGATTACAGCAAGCACTAGGATGACCTTGGTATGCACTTTTCTGCACTTGTTATTTTGCCACAGTTAAAGTAAAATTTAAAGGAATTGCGGAACACCGAGTATTTTCACATCTTGAGGAATTTCCAACATTTTTCTTAAACCATGTCGTTTTAGAGAGCAAAATGAAATTTTGGATTAAATAAATATTTGGTTATTGTATAGGTCATAAAAGTATTTTTCCTCTTGAAAAGGTTCATCTGGAATGTTCATTATGATTGAGAATTCAATTTCATCTTGTGCGATTCCAAAAAAAGGGGAAATCAGTGCAGGGTTACGCAGTGATCAGTGAAGTGTCTCCACTATACTAGTGACTTCATCTTCATCAGTATTTTTCCTATTCGAAAAGTATATTTCAAAGTGACCATGCTAAAAAAAACCACGTAAATCATGACCATGTAAAGGGGGTGGTCCAGACAACTCCAGATTCAGGGGACTGAAGGCTTATTTGCAAACAATTTTTACATATTCTAAAAAGCTGGGAGTCGAGTCACTAGCATCCCTGCTGACACACACGCGACCCATGAACGGTGCATGGTCTACTGCTATGGTAACCTAATTGTGTGATTAATTATTATTATTTTACTTCGCATGTATCTAAGAAAAAGATTCCTTGCAGGAAAATTACCTTATTTCATCATGCAGAGAAAAAAGGAATTCCATTATAGACTCTTATATATACATATAACGAACACACATTTGTAGAAAAGCAACTATAAAATCTTGGGATTTTCCAGGTATAGTGCAAGTTTAAGGGGTATGACCCCATTTAAATATATAGTTTTCCATCTTGTAGAATGGCTTCACCCAAAAAACATTTTGCGCGAATTTCAGTCCGCTTTTGTGTGAGAACTACAAATTTTTATTTGTAAAGCCCATAAAGCCTGCGTAAAAATATTACAGCGACCGAATGGAGTACATTTTGCTCGTATCTTTCCTAACCAATCATTCTGAGCTCTAGAATTTCACAGGGTAAATAAGAGAAAAAAAATAGTAGCTTCTGCACATACCAAATTTTTGCAAATTCGGTAAAACCAGAGGTTTGGGGACGATGGGCTATTAGCGATTGGGCCATTGGTCCTTTAATATTGCAAGAATAGGTAGTTTCCAATGATGTCATTGATGTGAGATGATCATCGTTGAACTGTAAAATTTCTTTTAAACTTAAGTGGACGGGGGGGGGGGGGTTCTAGGGACCAGCAAAACGACCTTTGCCATTTACGAATAACGATTTACTTTTTCCGACTCATATTTTTTTACATTGGTAAACTTGGATATTGCATTCTTTTCATGTGAAAAACAAAATTAAAATCAAACGCTCGAATTAGAGTATATTAGGGGGATTCCCTAGGACCCCCCCCTTGTCCTCCAACAGGCGTCTCAGTAAAATAGAATTTAAAACAAGTAACTATGATTTTTTTCTTTGTTAGTATTTACACATTCATGGAATTAAAAAAAAATAATAATTATACATTCAGTTAACCAGATATGCTGATAGCGTGACTTTGCTTTGTCATATCTCTCTTACAAACCAATGGTTAAGTTTACATGGCGAACAATACACCCACCAAAAATATGACAATTAAAAATGACATAATCTGTGTTCAATGTAGGGAGGACTGGCCTATTAAACACATATTTACAACTTTTTCATTCTACGTGTACTGTTTGTGTTAATTTGTGTTCCCTTTTTCTGAATTGAAATAAAGTTTTTTTTAGGTCCTTTGGGGGAATTCTAATTTTATTACTAAATTGTGATTACCTTATGTCCCTGCATGTGTGGTATATATTTCGTTCAAAAAATCCTGTTGGGAAAGTGGTTTCCGTAGGGTGAGGGAGTACATGGACCCTTGTACACCAACGGAAAGTAGGAAGCCTTGTCCACTTTTAACACTTTAAAAAAATGCACCTTTCACTTAAAGTGTTAATTCTGGACATTAGTCGTCGGTCAGAGGGGACTTATTAGATAAAAATAAAAACAATAGATTTGAGGACCCTTCTGAGGGTACTTAAATAATATCACCATTGTAATTGTGTTTTGGACATTACAAAATTCTTAACCAACCATTTTCATGAACATTATAAAGAAAAGTGGTATTACCGGTATAAAAATTCAGATAATTTGTGCATTTTATTTGCAAATGGTGATGAAATAAACACCTTTTATCAGCGGGGATAAAATCAAAGATCGCGTGATGTGAGTAGAAATGTACATATAGACCATGTTAACCAACTTTTAATTCATGCTACTCGGATAGCAGTGTATTGTCCAGGTAATGCCACTAGTTCTTCTATTCCTATGTATGTTCTGGAAATTGTGCCTACATACTCATGTACTTGTACTGCTATTTCATTCAAATAATCACGTTAATAATTTGGTTTGTCGTTGAATTCTTTTATATCAACAAGTCTGCACTTTGACAAAACAATTTTGTTGTTGTATTAATACTTGGTATACCAGGTCTTCCTCAAACTACTAGGGTTATATGAAATTTGGTACATTTTTGGTATTTATTTTTTTTGTAAATTAAGACTATACCCTCAAAGAAGATGGACGTAATTAAAAGAGGAAAATCTATCCAACATGAAATGACAAACGTCGAGGAAAAACCAAAGAAGTATACGATCATTTCAATACTGAACATCGATAGTATACAGTATTATACCTGAAAAACCAGAGTTTAGAGGAAGGTTGGTAAATTTTCTGCTATAACGACAATACGATAAGATCGCTGTAAGATTCAAGATACGGTAGTGATTTCATCAAAATGCTTTATTTCCCCATACAGTCCCGGGAAAAATTTATGGTTTAACAGCTTTTGTCGTGCAACATCAAAGCAAATGATTGTGAAGCTCCATTGGGATTCATGAGTGACTATCCGTGCCCAGGATTGAGTTAACATTGTTGAATATGAATTAGTCAGCAAAGATCAGTGTCGAATCGAGAAGGAATCACGTATTCGATTGGCTGATCAAATCAGTGAATCAAGCGTTATTCTGGATAATTTAGACTATCACTCTACATATATGGTTCTTGTCCAAGCCTTTCATCTCGCAGGAACCGGACAACCTTCGAGGATATTAACACAAACGGGAGAAACGGGTAAAATTTTAAATATGCTAAAATTATGCTTACACTATTTGTAATAGAAACATTAAACATAGTAATTCAATTAACAACGTTATATTACGCTATGAAAGTTAACCTTGAACCTAGAAGATAACGAAGAAAATACGCTTCATACTTTTGATTTAATTATGGAAATATGCGTTGTGTTTCTTTCAGTTCCAACAATGCCACCAAAAAATGTTAAACTTTATGATCAAATATCTCAATCGATGACGTTTTCTTGGGACTTACCGAGATGTGGAGACAGAGGAGGTGAGATAACGTCCTATTTCTATCATCTCATCAGCTCTAATGGTACCATTAGAGGAAGCACGCAAGATACTATGGTAACGTTTGACAATCTCCAACCGATTTAACATTATATACATTTCATGTGTCAGCGTCCACCACTGCCGGTAGAGGACCTTTTTCAGAAGCCGTTACTAACACCATTCCAAAAGGTAAGAATATGACACTTTAAAGTATAGACCTGGTACATACTAAAAAGTTGTGTAAAAACGCGACCTAAAATTAAATTTAAACAAAATCTATGTTGGCAAGAAGGGCGAGTATTTTTAAAAGCATTTACCCGGAATTAATTGCTATAAAATTTAATATTATATGATCCACTTTCAAACAGACACGGAGAATATCGACGTGAACTTGAAGACACGCAAACATTGTACAGGTAACAATGCCTTTTGTTTTTAATAAAATAAAATAAAAACAGAATAATTTTATGAAGAATATATTTTATACTGTACAAGTTAGGGGTGGCATCAAAACGCAACCGCCGATTGACTGCAAATTCATGGCAGTTGAGTCGCGTTAAATTGTTCAGAACAATATAAACCAGTTGCAATCGGAAAGAACCGGGCGTAGCCGATAAGCACCTGCGGGTTGAGTTTTGAAGCCGCTCCTAACCAGACAGTGGCGGCCAAGCCTCAATCAGTATAGCAACTCTCTCAAATGAATCAAAATAGACTACATAACACCAGGCCGCAAACCCCAAACCGATTGTGCGCTTTGATGTGGGTCATTTTCAAACTCGTCCTCATCCGTTATTCATATATAAATATTAAAAATAAACCTTATAGTGGAGTTCTTCAGCTCCAACGGTTTACGAATAAGAAAGTATTGCTTGATAAAAAAAAACTCAGAATTTTTCGTCAAGATTATGGTTTACGTGTTAGTGTAAATTTGGGATTTCTTGGCCGCCTCCACCTGCTCTTGACAACATTAGACAAATCATTCCATATTAGATACAAACGTTTTCATAAATTTTAAATTGTTTTTATCATCAAAGGTACGAATGCCATGCCTGGTAATGTAACAGCTACGGTAATTGGATCACATGATATGTCCTTTTTGTGGAGTCAACCCCTATGTAAGCAAGAAAATGAAGTTATATCATCAAATTATACATACCAGTTGGCCAGTAGTAACAGTGAAAAAATTGTGTCGGGCACAACGTCACACACCAGTGTGACATTCCATAACCTCACTCCGTCTAGTACTTACGTGTTCCTTGTAGCAGCAACAAATGCAGAGGGGACGCTGGATTCAGCCGAGCCGTTAATTGTATTTACGCAAGCTGAAGGTAACAAACTATATGATACTAAATATTGTTTTTTAAGTCGCACGTTAACATTTGTACATTGGTGATATTGGTTACTTGTTGTACTTTGTACTTGTTGTCTTTTCATTACTTTTTAAATACTAAAAAATAATATTTTGTCTTCGAGATGATCCACTTTAATCTAAAAATGTAATGGATCTTCGTAAATAGTAAAGCTTTCTCATTAATTTCTTGGTATTATTATCTAGAACCTGATCAACCAAGTGATATTCGTATCTTATTTCGAAAAGAGGATTCAATCTTTATCACGTGGGAGGATTCCAAACACAATAGTAATGTTTATACGGTAAGACCACAATACTCAAATTAAGAAATAAAGGGTTTGCAGTATAATTTATGGGTGAATAATGTGTCCGAGGTCAGAAAAACTAAATAATGGGCGAGGCGCAGCCGAGCCCATTATTGAAAGTTTTTCTGGCCGAGGATACATTATGAGTCCATAAATGACACTGCAAACCCTTTATTTCTATTCTATTACCTAAAACAGCTTCATTTAATAAGAAAATGCATTGGCGACCCATTATTGCATAATAATGGGCAGTAAACTTACCAATCAGAATACTGCATTTTCAAGAATGAATATTAAAGGTCATTGGAAAGAACTTTAATTCGGACCCTTGTAAGATCATTGCGCGAATAAGAAATTAGATTATTCGGCCAATGATTAATGCGTGAATATTGGCGCTATCGTAACCCCCATTCAGATTGAAATATCTTTTTTACCAATGGTTGATTTTGTGGGCAAGCTAAGCCGTCTAAACCAGGGTATCCAAACGATATTTCAATCAAACTCATTATTAAAGAATTAGCCTTTGCAATGTATTTTATACACTCCCTTCTTTGTTTATAGAGGTTTTATTTGGGAATAATTGCATGTACGTTTTGATTTCCACATATATCTCTACGCCACTACCAATTGAATTTTACTTTATTATTTTAGGTCGACTACCACATTGTTGCCATGCCGTATGACTTGGGTTTTTCATACAATGACACCTTTGATGTATTACGAAAAAAGAGACGGCCATCTATGGAAACAGAAGGAAATAGTTTAGTACTCAAAGATCTGTTGCCTACGACAATGTATGAAATCAAAGTCTACGCTAATAACGAGGTGGGACGAAGCCCTCCAGCAGTTATCAGAGCTTTTACAAAACCGGCAAACGATAAGTGTAAGTTGTACTTGAATATCATGGTGTACTATTAAGTTGTGAATTGAGTTTCGTGCAACACTAAATATTGCGCAAGTACTTTCACAGTTTGGCGTACTCTAGTTGATGGAAGACAATGACACTGATGAAACGCCGTGTTAAATTTTCCTGGGTTTTACGGAAGGGGTCTTTTAGGTTTTGTTTTGCCTGGAAAAAATAAACAGGGTTAAAACGACAATTTTAATGATCTTTCCTGCCTCAGATATGAGTGTTGATAAACCAGTTACTGCTTTAGATGGCCCAGTTACCAATACTTCTCATGTGGGCATTGTTCTACCTGAAGTTAAATCCAGGTTCGCTACGTAAGTACTAACTTTCCATTTTTAACAACAGCAAGAACACTCACACCCACACAAACACCCCCCCCCCCACACCACACCACATATATCAACAGCGCTCTCGCATACGCTCCGACGCAGACGCTTACGATCCTTCACCTGCGCTCTCGCGTTCCACGCATGTTGTCCCATTAGGTCACTTCACGCATTCACCACTTGACAAAGGCCTATGGCCGAAATATTGTGGAATTTCTCGTGAATAAAATTAGGTGTTTGATTCCATTAATATATTTGGACTTTCTAGACTTATAACTCAAACCTCGCAGCCTCACCTTCTATCCTTATCATATAGATATATATAATAATATATATATAATATATATATATATATATAATATATATAATTCCGTAGAATTCATGATAATGATCAAAATAAAACACAGTGTTGGGTTGTTAAATTGTACCCGAGTGTCCCAAAAAGTTACACGAAGAGTTTGATTTTAAATCCAGTTGAAAGGAGTTGGAACATGGTTACTGATTGTGAAATCAATAGTCCCTTCAGGTACTCCAGGTGTAATAGCTGCATTCCTGGACAGCTACCAACATTCTAAATAGCTGTTGTGTACTTCCCACTGTTATGCAATTGCCTTTCAAAGCATTACAAAATGTGTTAAAGATGATTTGGTGTTTTAATTCTGATTACATAAAATTTATACTTGGAAACAATTATTATTTTGAGGACATAAATTGTATCCCTAACGTCCTTTTTGGAAACTGACTACCAACTTGACGATCACAGCTAAAAAGGGAGGTATAAGCGTTATTTTTCTTGTTAGATCTAGGATTCATATATTAGAAAAAAAAAACATTTCTGGGACAATCTATTTGAAGTTTAACTTGGGCTATTTGAACTCATAAACTATATAGATAAATATTGCATTTCTGTCGTAATTTACTGCAGTAGTTTCATTGCATTTCAGAGCATACCAGATTGGCATAAGAAGATCCGATGCATCCCTTCCACTGACTGACAAAATGTTATTGGACTCTTATCATGAATCACAGCGTGCATATATTGCAGCAGAGTTTAACAAGACACTTGATTTACCGAGTATTTTCGTAGTTGGTGATAACAACACCTATTCGGGGTTTTTATAACGCACCCTTGAAGCATGGATTTACTTACTTCATCTTTTTTGGACTTGTCAGTCAGATAAACAACACGGTCAGTATAATTATAGAATTACACCTAAAACATCGTGAGGGGAACTATTATTATCGGGGTACCATTTCGTAAAGTGATGGAAACGCTATAAGAGCCAATTTCCGTTCTTCTATTCATTATATAGTGTGGAGGCCCTACTTATCAGAAAAAATGATGTCACCATTTTTTCGTTGACCTTCAGATCAAGAGGAGCAATTTAAGTGTACACAGGGATCAAATATTTAAACTTGCCAATTCGGATCTCTTGTATCTCTGGATGGCATATAATATTCGATGCTCTGCATTTTCCCATTTGCGCACAAAGAACATTCTTTTGTTTGAGATCGCAACAATTCTCTGATGAGAGGAGTGATAATACCCTCCACCTCGAAACAAATACGCGCGCGAACTCTTTCGAGTGAAAATCCATTCTTGCTCTTTTCCCCGTAACGTAACGTACAGTGGTACAGTGACTTTATTTCATTTAGCATACAACGGATATGAATATTAATTTATGCCAATTTATACCCCTCAACAGGATTTTACTATAGACAATTCGTAGTATATAAAGTGGAATATTGAACTTTGAGCCAGAGTGGTTACAAACGTTGTTCATAGGGTCAGTCGTTTTAGTATCAAAAGGGCCAAAATACAGGCGATGTGTTTGCTCAATATACTGGTGAATGAAAGCTACTGAACTACGCCATGGGAAGAAATGAGAGTTTCTTGATGTTGTGTTTGTACATGAAAGTATAGGCAGTTTAATTAGAGGTGTGAAACCATGTAGCCTATTTGCAGCTTACGAAGGACAAAAGTCTATCTAGGTGTCACAAGCTCCATAACAAAGAACAGGTGTATGCAACATCTTTCTGTCATAAATGGTCACTGATTTGGAGGCATGGTCGGAGCTTTGCTTTTTACAGATAGCATGCCCCTGAAGTTTCGCAAACTTTTTTCTAATTTTTTCTTGATACAAGTTGTATTTTGGGATAAAAACCCCTGAGTACATGATAAAGTGTAAAAACACCAACTCAAAGTGACGTGAAATATAACAGTGATATTATAAGATCTCCTTCTCTCCTATCCTGGCTGTTCTTTGCTTTAGCTAAAGTCCAATATAATTGGAAACCAGAGATAACGAAAATAAAGACGTTATAGAATTCCAACCAACAACAAACAACATATTTACTATATTCCATATCGCCATACCTTATAACCACTACATCTTTGCTAGTTTGTTCGTGGCTGACGTTTTGCTTTTTTCCGACGCATATTTTATTTCCTGTATTGTATGTATCATTTATGAAATTCGCCAGCGAAGTGTTACGTGTAGTCTGGTCGTTACTATATCAACTGGATCACGCTTTTGAGTCCTGCACCGACGATCAAAATTATCACTACACAAAGTCCACGGCGTGCAAGACAATCCAAAAGCTGCGTGATTCCTAACCAGGGAGTTTATGTAACCACTTCGCATGGCGAATTGCTTCACCTTTTTAATGTCACATGTCACTGTTATTTGCATTCATATTAGGATTTCTGTATCAGTTAATCGCTTAGTTTGGATTTAACTTATTTTCACCAGATTCCCTAGATGGACATTTTCATCGTAAATAGTGCAATGTATTGAAAGCCATTTTGGTCCAACAAATTGCAAGACCTGTTTTATAAAAATCAATGTTTCTCGTTGCCTCGGTGAGATCTTTTAAGGAATATTTCCTCTGCCACTCGTTTCAATTTCACATTAGCACGTATCCAATGAAGCACACGTAGACTATACTTGAAAGGATACCCAATGGCCTTCCATCACGTCGATGAAAGATTAAGCTGTAAGTGCTATAATAAGATTTGACGTCTCTTGGACTTCAATGTTAGAAATACCCTTTAACACAAACAAATGATTCTTGTTCACAAATGATCTGAATTGTGATATAATAACACTGATGTATTATGATTTTAATCGGATTGGTTAGTTTTGTTCAAGCATTTGGAATGTCCAAAACACCATTACAATTCAATAATGATACGCTCAATGTCATTGCTGATATTTCAATGTCCACTACGTCCAGAATAGGAAGCTTGCAGTTCAACGATGATATGTCCTCACACGAAACACCAAAATGACACATCAAATCATTAAATCCACGGGAATTATCCATGGGAACTTCTCAATGTCCTGAAGATAAACTTTGTCCATCAGTTTCAAGTCCGACAGGGTTGTCCCTCGACTGACACTAATATTCTGCAGTACATACTCCAGTGTTACCACCAAGTCCGGCTGTCGCAAATGTTTACTTTTAAGACACAAACTGGATTCTTTTTGATTCCAAAAACTGAAGCTCTTTTGGCTTGAAAGAAAATGACAGCAGACATGCCAGCTTTTAAAGCTCCCATGATAGCTAAAATATCCGCATGGTACTGCACCAATCTACTCCTTTTATATAGTATTTCATAACTAATATTTCCCAATATCCTAAAATAGATATTACAATATCATCATGCATACATAACCTAACACTGTCCACTTGTATCTCACTAAATTACATCATGGGCAACTACCTATTTTTGCAATCTTGCCAAAACGTGCGCAATATTTGAAAAATACCAAGCTATTTATAAGTACCTTCAGCTCATTACAGTAGACATGATCGCCCAAGCCAAACACCTGGAATGATCTCAATATAGCACTATGTGAATTTCATTTCCTTCCTAATACACACAGTACTTTCGCAGTGATAAATCGTTTCTCAAGTTTACAAAGAGGAATAAAATAAGATTTTTAATCATAAATGGAGGATCCTAATTACAATAACCTACAATATCTTATATCCGGCCGTTCCGTATTGTATTACAGGACGTTGGATATAGTTGGTCCCGCCAGCACTTCATGTTCCGTTACAGAAATGAACTATGCAGTAAATGTTGCAGTGGACCTGGGCATAAACGTAACCAAATTTGAAAGTCTGTTTCTCATTAACTAATACACAGTAGGCAATGGACACATAAGAAAAGGGGAATTGTAGACTAATATGACATTACCTTTAATATACAATCTCGTTTTCTTTCCCATTTACTCTTTGCACAAATCTCTAACTTCTGTACAAAATAGAGAAGGGCCTTCCGGGACATGTCATTCTAGGAAGTCATTTGTGTGGTGTGTGTGTGTGTTTTTAAACTTAAGATACCACATAAAAATTTGTTGTTTCCAAAGTTGCAATGTGTTTGTTGAATTCATATTCCGATACCTGAAGCATTTATTTGTAATACACCAACCCATATGATATTTTTGGTTACATAGAAAATAATATATGGATTACCGGTGATATTGTTGCTTTTCTTAACATTCTTTAAAATAGAAAAACACTTAAATCTAAATACTACATGAAGGCAGTCAATGATACAAACCATCGTTGCATTTGAATGTGAGACGGGGGGGGGGGGGGTCGAAGCTGAGGGACCGCGCGGCCCATTTAAAGGTCCTCAAGTTGGCCTGCTTTATAAAATAGGGGGACCTTCGGGCGGGGCGCCAGCAAGGTTATAACGTCTATAGATTCCAGGAATTCATGATCGAATTGTGGATAAAATTGACATAGTAAAACGCCCGTTTCACAGTCGTACAAGGGAGCTATATTTTCGTTGAACATGGGGTTCATTATCAGCTTGCTCCGCATCGTGTTTTTTTATTATACACCGCTATGACTTACCACTTTTGGTGTTCTTACTTTTCATTTTAAACAGTCGAGAATGCGTGTACCCGCCTTTGGTTCATCATAGCCCTTTGCGTAGCATGTGTACTATTTAGTATTTTACTATGTATGTGGCTATATGGCTATTAAACTACCCTTTCGGAGAACCTTGAAAGTGACAGAAGTGGAAATGAAACCTACCAAAGAAAGACGAGGGGACCTTGGTAGAGATCGGAGATGTAAGTAAAGAGAGAGAGGAAGACGAGATATAAAGTCTAGAGTGTGAGGGGGTTTTTTTTGGGGGAGGAGCGACGGATGTGTAAGCATAATATACTATCGATGGTAATGTATTCAGGGCGGACACTTAAGAGTCAGTCAGGTCAGCAGCTGCTGACATGGCCCCAGTAAAATACTTGATCTCAGGGCCCATTCCAGACACATTTAGGACGCACTAAAGTGCGCTATCTGTGTTGTTCTTGGACGCTAAAGGGTGGTCCCGACATAAGATGCGGAAGGGCCCTTTTCCTTAAACGCCACTGAATGTATTTATAGTGGCAAGGATTGAGACGAAAGTTTAAAAGTTGGGTAATTCAACGGCCTTTTTAAAATGATTCAAAAGCTTGTTGAAGCTGCTTTATAGTTTAAAATGGGCGGACATGACTTCAAACAGCCATAAATGGTATAATTAGGGTTTTTATTGTATACAAAATGGTCATATATGGTAGTTGGGCTAAATCACGATTGATCATTCTATTTTCTCTGATGGTGGCCTTGAGTATATTGTATCAAACTTGAAATAATCCGTTCAAGTAGCGATTTACCTTCAAAGGGTCTATTGTTAAAGGGGTCCCAGGAATGCAAATATAATTGAGTGGTTTGGGTCAAGTCTATAAGGAGGGCGAGAGGCATTCAATATTTGGGTTAGTGAAACTATTGATTTTCAAAGAGTGAAAGCAAAATTCCAGGTGACTGGGTAGCTGAATCCAATTCATGGCACTGACAGAAAATCAATCGTTTCACAAATGATGGCACTGGTAGTGTAATCTTTTTTTGTGGCCGCTGTTTATTGGAATGGAATGCCCCGTAAAGATTTTGAACTAGGTTATCATCTCATTTCCTGGGACCTTTAAAATCTTTCCCCTTTTCAAAATTTTCGGGCGCTGGCAATTAACAAGGGTTCTGATTACAAGCTATTTTCTTCTTTGTATTTATTTGCTTTCAGACGGTCACATTTACACGACCGTTCCTCATCTGGGCAGTATAAGACAAGCTTGGAATGAATAATAAGAATTTTCCCAAGTCACATTCTTGCCTGCAGAGGTTGCAAAAGGGTGGATTTTGAGTCATTTTTAATACCCTATTTTAGACATAACAATTACACTGATATATTTATTATATAAGAAACCACATTCCCATAAGCGGTAGAACAGAAATTCGGGGCCTCCTAATTGTTTATTAGAGATAAAAACGCCTTCCAGAAGTCTTTCAAGGCTCACCGTTCCTATTCTGTTGGATGAGTGATGAGTGTCAATAGATTCTGGGAATCCTCCAGGACCCAATTTGTGATAAAAACCCTGTGCAACTTTTTGCAAAAATTGAAGTCAAAGAGACAGGTCTTAACTTATCAATAATTATTAGTGGGTGGTTGTTACTTTGCGAATGTAACAAAACCAGTAGCCTTCTTGGGGGGCCACTTGTATTCAAAGGTGGATATGAGCGTGAATGACAAGAAAAGCTGTAAAAAGGGTATGTCTTTTTTCCATATGCGAGGTACGCGCGTACACGTCGTTCGGGGGTCAAAAACAGCCAAAATATAGAAAAAGGGTATGTTTTTTCTTAACCTGAAATTGTCATGTTATATCTCATTATGCAGGGATCAAAATCATCCAAAATATTGTAATCGGAACTTGGGGAAGTAAAGCAAAGCAAGATAATGAAGGGTCATTTACGATTCAATGCACTGCGTACTTTTTGAGGATATTCATAAACAGATAAAAAATACTTGTTTAGGGTATATTGAGTTGAGTTTAGTCGGTTTTGAGTGAAAATACGTGTTTAGGGTGCATTTTGAAAGTGCATGTTTCACGCATCATATCCACCATTTGAAATACAAGTGCCCCCCCCCCCCCGGGCCTTCTTCCATTGTACAGAGACTACACCTCTGTACGAGTTCTTCAGTGATATCAGTAAAGGAACACTCACCTCGAGTAGAAACGATGTGAGTCTACCGCGTGTAGGAATGTATTTTGATATCATGCTTACTATTGAAAGGCATTTAATGCTGCAGTCAAAACTTACTGCAACCTGCTTATGGAAATACGGCTAAAATATGCTTTATATTGCCATTTACGACGTGAAAACGCCCTGTGTTATCCAAGAATGTCACGAAATGGAATATACCAGGTTTATTGCGTCATTGAAGTGGAAGCTCATGTAGCCATTGGGTGTCCGACATGGTCAACGGAGAGCTGTGACTTACCATTGCCAAATCAACTACTGAATGCAACAGGGGACAAACAATAGACATGCTCTAGCTGAGATGTTTTAGTAACAATTCTCGAGTATAAAGAAACGTGAATAAGCTCATGGTATCCAAACACAGGTTACCTTAATAACGTGTTAAAACAATCCTATTGTTCCTGAAAATGTCCTGCTAATCCATCGACGTGTCATAGCGATAGCGATTGTGCGAAGGCAATTCTGCTGACTTCTGACCCATCTATCATGGGAAGTAAAACCGCAAATTATAATGAAAAAAGATGTTATTGCAGTCATGTTTTATTATTTTCCCTTTACACATTGAGAATTTTGCGGAGTTAGGGGACTTCAGGTTGGCTTAAAGAGATGACAATTAACTGTTTATAATGAAATCTGAGAGTGATTATTGAATTTGCCATAATTGTTTGTATCACTAAGCAGAAGCAAATCTCTCCAGTGTAGCAATAATAGTGCAGAGGACACGATCATCTCTTCTATGTTTTACGGGGTGTCCAGAGCCTTTCACCCGTTCACGCTTCCCTGTCAGAAGAAAGCGGGTTCACCACATTCTCACAGTCTTTCTTTTGTCTTGTTCTCCTACTCATTTGATGTTGTGATAATCTGGCACAAAAAGCAATAAGGCAATAATTCTGTCTTTTTCAAACTCTCAGTACTTGCTATCATTTAGTAGAGTAACTCTAGAATTTAAAGCTCCTATTCACTTGAATGATCAGGAATTATAAATCGTCATTAACGATGCTCTAGAAAGCAGACATGCAAGTCGATAGGTGCATGTTGTATAATGTCACTACTTCGTTACTGTCAATAGACAAGACGGGAAAATCCTACTTAGCTCAATTCACTGCGCGTTTGACTTAGACCAAGGGGTACCGGGTTCGAGACCCGGTCTCTACAGGGCACAAACAAACCTCTCTATTGAAGCCTGTATAGCAGATTTTAGTGAAAAGTCACCGACGCTAGTCGCCGATTGCAATTCGCGCATGTGTAGTACATTCGGGTGACTGACCTAAGTATACACAGAACCGAATCTGTGTGTACATTGTACGTGTCATGCAAACCATGCTTGACCGCGCCCATAAACACGGTTCCCTGCATATAATTATGACAGCAATCAATACTCTCATTGCAAGCTATTGCATTTCCCACTTCAAACTTGGTTCCACTGCTGGAAAATAGCCATGCATATTTGCTATGTCACCTTATTAAAATTATATGTCACCTTGCAATGATGACACTGTGGGTTCAGGAATGATCTAAGTAATACCGACACACATCTACATTGTATCGCGCATAATCTACCATTATTTAGGAGTACTTTTTCAACCCTCAATTTCCGGGATTGACTCATGGCGCACCGGTACTGACATAAAAACAACACAAACACTGAACAACGGAAAGTCTTATTTAAATTCTGTTTTCAGCTTCCGATAGCCGAGATCATACCGGATTTTCCTATTATCATTGCGCATATAATTTTTACCACCTGAGGTCTAAAAAAGTCTCTCGAACGTCATGAACACACAATACAGAATTTCAAAATCTCCCCAAGCTGTATCGCAAATATGACGTCACCATTCAGTAATGAGAGTAATGAGCGGCGCTCTTCATTTGTAAAATGTATTGAAAGAAGTGTGTACGTGCAGGGCCGAGAAATAAATCGCTGGTATACCTCGGAGAGGAATTGGATGATGGTTGGCGTCAATCCACCATTACCTGAGCTGTCCGTTTCAATTTGGTGACATCGGTGTTTCTTGGGGTTCCCCGTTATCAGAAAGCTCGAGTCGATGGTAGTACTGAGAGTGAGTTAGTAAAATGCATGCAATTACATACCATATATTAAGGAAGCAGGTGTTTAAGACACTGAATGTGCCTTTTCAGGAAGGAAAGCAATGTCACGAGGTATAAGTTCGCTAGCGTCAATAGACCTAGCTCTATTCACTGCGCGTTCGACTCCAGACCAAGGTGTTCCGGGTTCGAGTCCCGCTCTCGGCAGGCCCGAGAAATAAGTCGCTGGTTCGGTGAGGAATTAGATGATGGTTCGGCGTCAATCTGCCATCACCCGAGCGGTCCATTTGAATAGACCTGACGGTGAATTATTCATTCAAACATGATAATCTTTGGTAAGTGTTAGGCCTACTGGGTTATTATGTTATTATGTTTTTTAGTTTTGGGGGATGTCCGTGTCTGGCCTTTTGGCCTTTTGTTCATCTCCATCATGTTGTATTGTTTGTTCCTTTTAACTCTGTATATATTTTTGCATGGAAATAAAGATTATGTATACAAATAGGCTTACCAAGATTTATAAATGATATGGGGGGGGGGGGGGGAGCGGGAGTATATATTACTTCATGTATATTTAGACAGCCATTACAAACAAGATCGAAACTAACGTGTAAATTGGCTGGTAAACTGGAGATTTTGCAATGCAAATAATTCTCATTTCAGTAATTACCTTGAAAATATTATATTTTTTATATTTAGAATAAAGAATGGTGAGCCCGAATGCATGATTCTACCAGTTATAACAGGTTCCTGCTATGTGAATTGGGTCATTAATACATGCGGGAATCAAGTAAACGATACGCAGCCGAGTAAATGTAGTGAATACAAAGAGATATAATTATTTATCACGTTGGTTTATATATGTGGCTTTGTTTTAAAACAAAATATTGATATTCATTACAAATTTCACACAGGGTTATTATTGAATGTGAGCAGACAAAAATATTAGTGTTATCTGGTTACTGTATATCTTATACTCAAAGGTAAATCATTATACAGGGTGTATCTGGTTAATGTATGCCTATCTACTCAAAGCTAGATCATTGTACTCTGGTTACGTAATACATTTTACTCAAAGCTAAATCATTGTAAGGGTGTTGCTTGGTTATTGTATATCTTCTACTCAAAACTAAATCATTATACAGGGTGTTAATTGGTACTGTATACCATCTACTCAAAGCTAAATCATTGTACATGGTGTTAGCTGACACGATTATTGTATAGCATCTACTCAAAGCGAAATCATTGTACAGGATGTTTCATATTGAAATAATTCAAACAGGTTCACCATCGAACAAAAACTGAATAATATGTTTTCGTATTACCTAGTACCCAAAACACTGAATAACATTGGATCTCCTATTCTTGGCGGACATCGCGTGTGTGTGTGTGTGTGTGTGTGAGCGTGTGTGTGTGCGCGTGTAGGTGTGTGTGTGTGTGTGTGTGTGTGGTTGCACCCTTAAATTTCGGCGCAGCACCTCAATTGCGTTAACATAGGATATAATAAAGTATCCATCCATTGTCAAAATAAATACTACCTCAACATACTTATTAGAAGCTTGAAATATTTTGTTTTTTTAATTTTTTACCTGGATGTAAAAAGACCTAAAAAAATATTGATGTACATCAGAATCAATAATAGCCTGTAAATAAATGTAATAACCTGTAAATAAATAAACAAAGTGTATAGCAGTAATGTTCAAATCTTAATTACAAATCATCACATTCAATTTACCTGCAATACATGTAATAACTACAAGTAAATTGCATGGTAATTTACCTGCAGCACATGGAATAACTACAATTATTAAATAACATATTTACCTGCAGTACTTGGCCTGCAGTACTTGGCATAACTACAAGTAAATAACGTGGTAATTTACCTGCAGTGCATGGCATAACTACAGGTAATTGTAGTTATGTTATTACTTTCTTCCTTGATATAAATTTATAAACACGGTACATCTATTTGCAGTCGATGTTTTCCACATCAGAAATAAATTTAAAAAAAAAAGATTGGTAGAGGTATAAAGTTGTTCCAGAAGAAGGATGAACCATGGTGGTAAAAAGGAGCATTAACCCCGTATCTGTGTTTAATGTTAAGATATTCCCTCATTTCGTGATTAGCAGTTTAGCCTTTCACACAATGTCATTTCATGCAATAAACAAATGAGTTTTGAAATGTCCAAAATAATTGCACAATTTCATTTATCACATGAAAAAACATTAAGTCCTTATAAACTGTATTATAAAAGTCCTTTTAATACAGTTTACTCTATCTATATAGAATTGTCCTCTCCGCTGGGATGATGTATAGTATCCAGATTTCAAAGGCGTTATAGTTCAACCGGATGATGGGCTTTCAAGGAGAAGATTTTAGAATGGTAGCCTAGCCCTCTTGTCGATTTGTACTCCACAGTTAGCTACCTCATACGCCCCAAAATAGGATACATTGCATATTTTCCATCTCAGCTTTGTGATTCAATTCATATACCCAAATCCCAGGTGATGATTTCAAAACCTATTTCAGATAATTCGCAAATGATTCGATCCTATCGGTGCCATCATTCGCAAATGACATTTCTTTTCGCACGTATGCTGACGATATTCAGCATGTTCAGCTACATGTTGATTTTAATTCTAAAGTTATTGTTGAAAGCAAAGATGGATTTGCAAGTTTACATCAGGTATTGCCAAGATTAATGAATGAACGGCGGCTAATAAGCTTCGGTTGAACTAGGACAAAACAGAAATTATTCTTTTTGCGGTCTTGTATACATCGAACCTGATGTAGCATTACATCTACCTCGAAATCATTTGTTAGAGATGTAATCTGGAAGATCATCTCAACAAGCCTGTTTGTTGTGCAGTCACTTATCATTCGAACGTTAAAGTACACACTTGTCATTTTCACAAAATGCTTCGCAACAGCCGTCCTTTCCCATTCTTGATTGTGCATCTTGCTGGGATTGGTATTGTGAAGTATTTGCTAGTACTTGCTAGTACATGACTGAAAGTTGCTTGTCATCACTCTTGCCAACCATGTAATCAAAGTGCATGAAAAACAACTCAAAATTCCACATTTGAAAAATGTACAAATACCTGTCCTTGATACTTATCCAAAGAAAACAGGGGTCGTTCGCAAAAACCCAGTAGTAAATTTTTTTTTTACGTGCTTCTAATCATACCTGATGGTTGGACCAATTTATCAAAAGCACTGTGTAAACTGCTATAAAACGATAATTGTAGGACATACGCCATGAGTTAGTATTCACGTAGTGTTACACATGAGTTGGCGAACGGACCCCTGTATCTTAACCTCTCCGTGCTGGGCAATTGTTTATAAAGTTATAACACATAAGTAAGAGACATTTGAGACAGTTGCCAAAATTTACAGATCATTTGGGAAACCATCTAAAAAAAACCCAAAAAACAAAGACTAGGCGCGGGTTGGGACTCATTCATGCAATTTAGGCTGAATTTGAATAGGTCACGAAAATAAATAATTTGAAAGTTTTAACCCAAAAAATCCCAAAATTGAAAAAAATTATGCGGGGCATCGACATCACAGGGAGAGAGTTATTAAAACTCGTACTAGCCCTACACCACTAAATTAACGTCCACCACAGTAAAGTTTATGAAAAAACTGGCAAATTGGGCCATGTTGTAGTTTCACATTTAAACTACTCACAGAGGAAATACACAAGTATCATACAAAGATCATTAAGCAAATGCCCCACCCAGCACGAGATGCTCTTTAGTCGGTGCAGCTGACGATAGGTCAAAATCGCCAATCGAGGTCGGAATGCAAACTGATGACGGCGGAGTAAAAACTCCTTCAAATTTCGCTGTCACAGCCAATTCAATTTAAGAAAGAAAAGAAAATACCAGTCCACCTGTCAATCATGAAAATTACATCACTTTATAACCATAACTAGTGAATGTTCGACATTTTTAAAGCGTTTAGTTAGTGTGTATAACCTGCTAATAGGCAAAACTATGATACACACTAAAAACGCCAAGTCCAACTATGCACCAAAAAAAATGGGGTCAACAATTATGACCACAAAAGGGTAGTTCGACCACATTTTTGAACAAAAAGTGGTTCTAAAGTTTTAACCCAATTTTTAGTCAGTGCATAGTTTGACTCAAAACGGGGCTCAAAAAATGATCCCCGTGTGAAAATTTTAGGGTGTAGCAAAGAAGAACAAGACAAGAAGGGAAAAAGAAAATAAGACTAAAGAGCCAGCAAGTGTGGATACCCAATGGGATTAGAGAAAGAAGATCTGGACGCCTAGGTGTTGGATCTTGTGTCTGTTCTTTTTCTGGCAAACACTCATAACTCCAAGACCGTCACAATGGATTTTGAAAAAAGACAAGCAAGCAGATACATTGACCACTAATTACCCAGTACAGCCATACGGGGGTCAAATGTTCATTCTTCTTCTTTCTGGCAAAACTTTACCAAAAAAGTTCTCACATGCTGGTCCCGATTCCACACCAGTCAGTCACACAGAGTCACAAGAACCCCTGAACCCCTCATATAGGGTGTTAACAATTTGACCATAGGGGTCAACTAGGGTCAATAGAGGTCATATTCTCTTTAACCCCTTTTTTACTTCTTCTCTCACGCAGTTCGTATGTGTTTAGCAATGTTATTCAGGTCAATGCTTGGCAGTACCTGGGCATATATATCAAATGGGGTTTTCGCAAATTTTGACAAAGATTAAAAAAATGGGCAGTTTCTAACCCCTGTAAATATTCAAAATGCTTCTTGATATTGCAAGGTTGGTTCATCTCAACCAGAACTCGTCAGAAGAACCTTTTATCCGAGTGTCATAAGGTGGTTTGTTCCAATGTAGATTGGGGTCAAGGTCATGCAGGGTCATACAGGTCAGTCTCTCTAACCCTTTTTGCTGTTTCTGCGTAAATTTGAGGTAATACCAATGCGGACCTTGGGTCAACAGTCTGAGTGTATTATCCAATTCGACATTTTTCTTCTTTTTGGACTTGATTATAATATTAGTATTGGTGTACATGCTTTCATTATGATGCTGTGATATCGCACAATATCCATTAGTCTTAGTTGATTGAACTCACAACAGATAGTGTGTACTTGGTTGGGGTCAAACCTTGTTTTTTTCTGTTTTAGTCCTTTGTGTGTGTGTGTGTGGGGGGGGTATGTGTGTGTATGTGTCTGTGTGCATGTGTATGATTTTGTGTGTGTGAGTTAAAATGCTTTTGTTCATGTACTTTAAATGTATATATTGTTAATAAAAAAGTATTTTTTTATGAATAGTGGTTTTGAAAATTGAAAAATAATCGTCAATAGACTGTCCTCATGAACATCTTTAAGTTTTGCAGATATCATTTCTTCAACAAATTAGACCTGCATTAATCGAGGAGACCGATTATATATAAAGAAAAAAATCTTTCATTCAATTCAAATATGTAAAGTGTCTTGCACTTAAAATCCGAATCTGATGTCTTTGGTAATATCATCATAATAAACATTTAACACATGACAATTTAAAAAAAAATAGCAGACGAGGGATTTGAGGAACTTGAAAGGAACAATCACCTTGTAACACTGTAATCATAACCATAATCTTCTGCATCATTTGTGGTAAAAAAAACACACAAAGGCGGCCAAGCTTAGAAAAACAATAAGGTTAATCAAAATATGTCATATCAGTTATACACTATGCAAATCGCAAGCCGATTTCGATGATCTTATGGCCCATACATGACAATTTTCAATACACACAATTCACCGTTACTCGTACAAATATTTCAGACACAATAATTCAGTTTTGGATGAGAAATTATTGCTTACTAACATATTAAAGATTTTGAATTTTCTGGCAAGGTTTCTTGATTACTTGTCATAAAAATGGCTACCATCATCTAAAGAAAGCGAGGTTTCTTTGCTTTTCAAATTAAAAGTAATACCATGAGGGGTTATCGGGCAAGATCCCTCTGAAAGGATCAGCCACTGTACAACCTAAACGAAAAATAGGCATGAAAATAAGTATCCGGCATAAAGGATTTATACATTTTTTTCACCATCTAAAATTTAGAACTTGTGTCATCTATCAAGATGCCTTCCAAAGAGTCCCCGTAACAAAGTAGGTCATACGGGCACAGTTTGGCCAGGTTTCAAAACAGTGCACAGAGTAATGATAATGCAAACAAGAATAGTCTTTAAAAAAAGACAAGCATCGCTGAGCTAGTGTTTGACAGCGGTAGGACATGACAACCTAACAGCAACAGCGAATTCAAAATCTAAGGAAAAATTGTATAGCAAAATCTTGTATATTTATTGACCTCCTGGTAAGGTAACAATAGTCATATCTCTGAATTTGACTAATTAAACGTCTTTCAATTGTATGCAAATCTTTCAAACACCGTGGAACAATTTCAGCATCCATTATTATTTGTTATTGCAGTATGTGGCATTTATTGTTTATTAAATAGAATGAGATATTTACATTGCGCATGATACCTATCTGCCATGCTTGTGATGTTATATTGACAGTCCTATGATTGCAATCATATTACTGAAACATCCCAAATATATCAGTGTAATAAGTTTAGTCACATACAGTAATGACCTTTAAACCTTGAGTATGTTGTCTTTAAAATTATTAACATAATAGGGGGAAAAGTTCTAGAGCTGGCATACATGATGCGTCATTGATCGCATAACTTTCACTACACAAAAGAGTTACAACCAAACTATTTACAATCGCTAGAACGCTCCATATGCGAACTCTCTGACGCGCATAAAAGGAGTTTCCATGTTGTACCTAAGACAAAGTTTGTGACAATTGGACTTCCATTTCCATTCAGGTGATAGTTCGTGGAAGATCTGCAGGGAAAGATATCTCATCTATACCATTTATGGAGTGTGTTAGAAATATTGTTGGAATATAAGTAAGTACCTTCATACTATAGGATGTATACATTTTCAAGACACGTTTTACTGAAACTACAGATTGATTAAAATATGAGCGAATTGCTGTACACTGCTATCCGATCCGTCAACAGATTCAAAATCGACACATTCCTTATGTGTTGGTAAGGTACTCCTTACAAGTGTCTCATATTCAGTTAATTCCTGCTTTTCTTTCACTGTGTCAATGTACAATTTTGGTCATTGGCCAAAGTAACGCATAAATATAACATTAACTCATCGACAGTTACCAAAAATACAGGTATGATAATGTCACTCTCACTAAGACTATTAATTTTAGAATAGTCCATAAAAAAAAAAACAACCAACGACAAAACAGTTAGGTGTTTTGAATCTCACTCCATGATGCAATAGGCAATTATGCCTATACCGTACTGTACAAAACACACATCAGTAACTTAGGGATAAAATGTGTTCCAAAGTTTAAGAAGCGGCATCAAGACAGTTCATCAATCAATCAAAAAATTTCTCCTAAGTACTAATGCTATATGGGCTAGAATGAGCATTAAAGTCTAGGGTTTTATGTGTTATAAGGCCGACCCCTCAACCCACAAAACCCTCCCTACAAAACCCAACAATCAGAGATTTCCCTAGGAGGACGCCCTCAATTTCCAAAAAAATCGTGTTTTTTGGCATGTACATAATGCTTGTCGCATAGACTAATCACTGTTGAAATTGGCTAAGCTGAAATCGAATTCTTTCCTATAGAAAATCACACTTTTGTTATAAAATTCGTCGATCCAGAAATAAATTTTTTGTTATAGCATCCGTATCCTGATGGGGGGGGGGGGGGGTGGGGGGGGGGTACGTAATACCTACACACTAACTGTTTACTGTCATCAAAACGAAAAAACCCGATTCATTTCATATTGGAATTGTAGCATTTTAGGTTACTATCTTAGTTCTAGTTGACTATTTTTCATTATTATACAGCAAAAATAATATTTTCGAAATCTCTGAGCAGCCTTTGTTAAGATAGGATTTTATGTGATCACAGGACCAACTGTTAGGTGTAAATTTCCTCAAACTCTGGTTCATTTTGGGATGACCTCAAACACCCCTCTGGATCATAAACATAAGTTCCGATTAGCATTAACGATGAGAGGTAACGTTTTATACTGCATTCTATATTTAACAAGAAAAGAAAAAAAAAAAAAAAAAAAGCATTTGTCGATGACACGTTTAGTATTCCCAATATGCTTCTCTAACACGAGTTTTCAAAGGTCGTTGGACTCTATGTGCATGTTTACACCCATTTTCTATCAAACCGATTGAGACAGCCACCCGCCCGGGCACCCGCAAACTCAAACGTGACGCAGCACATTAAGTCTGCTTTGCTCTTACGGTGGAGGGTTGCAATATGTGAAATTACTCACGTGTTTTCATTGGGGAAAATTGAACTGTCTATACATCCTGATTTTTAACAACACAGAACTCAGTCCTTGTATAGGTTTTACTAGAAGGTCCTGGGGTTTCGCTGTCAGCTACTGACATTGTGGGTAGTTTTTTCATTAAATAATCGCTAATATTTTCAAACTTCAAACTTAAGAAAACAGTTTTTTTAGCAGTGGCGTCACTTCTATAGCGTCGGGGGGGGCGGTAACACATTTACTCACGCGATATTTTTGTTAATGCGCGTACTAAATAATTCCAAACACGATTCATACTTTCAAATTATAATCTGGCTGAAAACAATTGATTTTTGTGCAAATGAATTTGTACATTTAACATTATTTCTTTATACATAAATACACATTAACTTTTCTTGCGAAATATTTGTTATAATATCCTAGCATATTCTTCCGGTTAGGTAAGCGGTTTAATCAAATCACTGATCTCACACTACACACTGATAGGCTTGTCCGGCCGCTCGAAAACGTGAGGAAACTCGAAGTTGCCCTGCGGCGCCGTTTGCTCTACCCAAGACCCGATCGTGCACACGTACAAGGAATAGGGAAACTAGCGAAAGAGACCAGAATTATGCGATTATGCGCGTATGTCAAGGTTTGTCAATTATTGTTTGATTTTTTAAATTTAAACACTTTGTTTTTAAATACAAAATAAGAATTCAAAAGTTTTAAAAAGTCTTTAAAATGCGCGAATGACGAAACTCAAGTATAGAGAAAAATACAAACAACCTGCGAAACATATTTCAGGTGTTCAGCTCACAGCCACAATAAGTCATTTCAGTAACCATGGTAACTGAGTAAGTGCCTTTGAAACTACAACTCACAGATATATAATCGATATTATTAATTTTCCTTCAAGATATTTTCCGCTTTACTCAAGAGAGTTTCTAAGCAAAGTCCAACCTCTGGAACAGTCTCTAAGGAGGTAAAGAGAGTCGCCTTTGTGAAAGAAAGACTTGGCATCAACCAAGTAGCATCTTCCGGTATTGAACCTGTGAGCATCTTCTCACCCTGGAGTGGACTCCTCATGGGCTGAATGCGATGCTCTAATAGCTTGAGAACCAGAACTGGTCCGATCTAAGGTTCTCCTTGCAGAAGTGGGGGCTATCTGGAAGCAGATAGGATACTACCTGTGGGGGTTGTGGAACAGCACCGAAGACCTGGAGGCAGCCTCTTTGGTGTCGGCGCTCAGCTGCTGGAGCAACTATGCACAAACCAGGACCTTGCGGAATTCATGAGGCAGCCATACGTTGTACCCTCTCTGGCTGTATCATATTTGAGAACCACATGTTTGGACATCGATAAGAAGATAGACTCATTTCCCCTTCTGAGCCCGCAGTTGACTTGGTACGCTCCCCAAGTGATGGATGGGAGGTACCCTTTGGTTGGGAGACGTATGTAACACGCCTAGTATAGCGCGGGAATACCACAGAAACTTAATTTGTACCATGGATAGCTATCATCCTACTGCTTTTCATTGAAAGCAAATGCGTACCAATATGCTCACTTAGGTCCTACTTCACTATGACGTAATATCAGCCAAAAACATGAAAAGTTATGAGTAATCTAATTTCTATGCGTTGGCTTTACAGTGATGGGAATTACTGGGTTTTTTACACAGAGCGTTTAGTGGTGTTTTTGAGTAAATTGAAAATTATCATTTGCCACCCTTACACGGTGGTAATTTTCATCTTGTTTCCTTAGACTTATACATCGTATTGGAATGTTGGTACTTATTTTGATACCATGAAAGAGAAAACCGCAAGCTTGTCTTGTGAGGACGGCAAATGTATCCGATGCGGATGTGTAAAAAGGCAATCATAGGGGTGGTACGCCCCCCCCGCCAGAGAAATTGTTGTTACACAAAAAATGCTGGAATGACCTCGTATCTCTTTACAGGGGCTTTATAGAAGAGATTTGGGGCATGCACGTTCTATTAAAAAAATTGATAGATTTTTTTGGAATAAATTCCTGGGGGGGGAGGTCTGATTTATTTGGTCGGGACCAATGCTACGTTCACAAAAAGCGAAAAAAAAAGACGCAATAGCTCAAAATGTGGAACAACCTCTAGGGTATAAAATTCAATCAATAATTGAGTTCTAGGGGGTTCAAATTCAGTTGTGAATTGTGACTGGTTTCATATAAATAGGAAAATGTAACCTAAACAATGCGGCAAAATAAACCCGAGTGTGTAATTTTTCCTAGGCATATAGCAAAGTGTAATTTTTTGTGTATAATTTGCATAATTTTAAAAGGTATTTTTCAGTCACGTATTGAAGAATCAGTCCGGCGGCAAGGGGTATAGATTTTTTACTGGCAAATTGGTCTGATTATAAAAAAACCCTGAAAAACTAGTATAATATTAACCAAAACTGCTCCGTTAGATTCCCGTTAGGGTTTATTTTCACTGAAAATTGATCTTGTTAGCCTTTTGGGTCATTCGAACTATTGTCTTCTGGAATGACCATGGGGCCCCAACAACCCCCCCCCACACCCGCTCGCCCTCCGGATAAAAATTCTCGCTTGAAGAAAAAGATAATGCAGTCATGCAGTCGATGGGTCAGTATAGTGCGACAAATCATTGTTATAATCAACTTGTAATTAAATTGGAAGGAACTGAATTTGGTCGCTTGACCTATTGGGATATATAGAGCTAGTCCGTGGCACTGTTTTGTGATAATGTAAAATCCGGATCATGCACCTTTAATTGTTGATCCATTTGCTACAGTACCAGCGAAAGAGCTGCTGAATTAAATACTAATTTACTATGAACTACAGGTATTAGCAAGATGCGCTGGCCGTAGCTAGTATTCCCATGGAGTTCATATAGCATTTTTGAGCACAGCACTGTGGTAATGTAAGTGCATACAGTATTATTTGCAGTTATAGGCTACGACGTACCCACGCAGTATCAGCACTAATCGTCGCAAATTGCCTAGATCCATTAGTTTACTTCTGACTCACAGTTAATTTCAGGTGCTAAAACGGGCCACATACTCCATGCCAATTGCAACGCTGTGATATTTTTTCAGATATTGACGCAGGGAGTACTTTATAAAAGCATACGTGTTACTCATCCCGATAGAAACCGTGCACCGAGTGAATGTTTTGGTTAGAGGGCAAAAGGACGCTGTGCAACTTCCGGTTCTTCACCGGCCCGCTATTCAATCGCGTGGATTGCCTATCCAGTGTATAATAGAGATCAACTTGTGTCTTAATACACAAAGAGGCCAGCAAATCTTGCATGAACGCACTTCACTACAAATTCTTCAGACTCAGTAAGTAAATAATTCTTACCAAAATAAATTTTGTAGGGCATTATTTCTTACCAAGTAATAATCTCACCTTTTCAGTAATAATAATAGTAATATTACCAAGCGTAACTTCCCATGCACTAGTAATGGGCACGTCATGCTATTTTCAATACAAAAAAATCTTGCCTTGATATCGGTCCGCTAGGCAATTCGGTCATCAGACTGGTACTAATGCAAATATCAATTACTAAAGCACAGTTTCGGTGCCCCCAACATCATCATTATCCCGTCACCGTTTCACTCATGGTCTTATTTAAAAACAACGACAATGTGTTTTCAAAAATTATTTTACAAATATGGGCATATAGCGCTTCACATAACAAAAAAAAAAAAAAAAAAAAAAAAATCATACTCAATATAAATATAGCACCATAATTGCACACGTGATATTTTAAGACAGCACTTCATTCCAATTCAATACGAATTCCGCATTCGTTAATATGCAATACGATGCAGTGGCATTTGTATACAACTACCTTCGAGGCGCTTAGCATATCAGTAATACTACGCCTCTACAAATCTACTATACTCGCGATCGTGTACTGAGAAAGAACTCAGTCGGAACTGGACTTCTTACTACTGAATACATCAAAAATACAGCCATCAATTGATACGGTTCAGTACGCGTTCAGAACCACGATTGGCACTATCTGCTACAGGGCCTAACTTGTACATGTAACGGCTTCCATATAATGAACCCCCCTCACCTTAAAAACTGTCACAGTGACGGCATACCATCTCTTCAACTAAATGGAATTATACATTCCCCGCAACACTTTTTAACAAAGCGAGGGCCACCATGAACGTCCACATGAAACGTTCGCCATTCATAATTATCCATCTTCGATGCAAAAGATACATACGGAGATTGATCTTCGTACCAGCTTTCTACGTGGGTTCATTGAACAGTGGTTTAATCGCCTACTTATCAGTATCTCTCTCTCCCTGCTCTCGTCGATCGATCCATCGATCGATCGATCCATCGATCCTGCATCTAGCACTTCGACCAAGAAAAGTTTTGTCTCAGAAACCACAGCATTCATAGCTATATGTTAAGAAACCATATCTGCTCGGCTAACTCGATCGCTCATTAGGAATTATCTCTTGACATTCACAAAAAATGGACATACTACAACCAAAGCACATAGCTTTTTTGAGGGCGGGCTTCAAAAGAAACACCATAAAACATAGTTTCTGTTTCTAAAAGGTTCTGAAACAACCTTTATTTGTTGGCATTATCCCTTCTATGTTTTATAGCTTTTAATCACTCTTGGATTAGCCTTCTGCGAAAAGCTCTGACATATTCTATATGTATGCGATAAAACCCGACAGTGCTCAAAGCATTGGCTGGGATACTGATACTATAGACAAGTTTATCAACAAGCTCCGTGACTCAAGCCGAGCTTGCTCGTACATGACGTCAACTCTGAATATTAAATTGAACGTCATTATGTTAATGTCCACCGTCGCTGTATCCATTTCACTTTTGGACTACAGTAGACTTACAGTGTTGTGGCATTTCCTAGTTGTGTTTACCACAGGCCCACGATCACTGTGAGTCACTTGCTCTATGAGAAGTACATGATGTGATGTCGAAATTGCTACCGTTGGACATTTGTTTATAAACTGTGAAAACTTGAGCACACCGTCAAAGTTGGGAGAGAACACGAACACTCGATAAGTTAATACCCTTCAACACGATTGACCGAGCACTGATTTCTCGTTGCGTTTGCGTAGGCTGGATGTGCATTAGTGCGTTACGGTACGTATACCAAATACCACTACAGCAATAATTCAGTTTTATTTCATTCGCGTCCTGGTTTTCAATCACCAAGCCGCTTGGCATGACCATGGGAAAGGACTATTACAAGGTTCTGGGCGTAAGCCGCAGCGCCACTGAAGATGAATTAAAAAAGGCTTATCGCAAACTTGCACTGAAATTTCATCCAGACAAAAATAAAGCCAAAGGAGCTGAAGAAAAATTTAAGGAGATAGCCGAGGCTTACGAAGTTTTAAGTGATAAGAAAAAACGCGATATATATGATAAGTATGGAGAGGCTGGATTGAAAGGTGAAGTACCTGCAGGTGGACGTGATGGAGGCCAGTCTTTCACATGGCAATATCATGGCGATCCCAATGCTACATTTGCTAGCTTTTTTGGTAATGCTAACCCATTTGACACCATGTTTTTCAACGTTGGTGGACACGGGGCAGGACCTCGACAGCACATGTTCCATGGCCCAGAACCTATGGACATTGATGATGACTTTGGATTCATGCCTGGATTTGCAAATGGCCACCATGCTGGTCACCCTGGTTGGGCTGGACATAATATACACCATCACCCTGGTGGTGGTGGCGGTGGTAGTCACAGGAAACGTCAAGATGCTCCCGTGCATCACGACCTCAAAGTTTCTCTTGAAGACATTTTCAGAGGGTGTACAAAAAAGATGAAAATTTCACGTAGAGTTTTGAACCCCGATGGACGTTCAACAAGGACTGAAGACAAAGTGTTGGACATTAATGTAAAGCCAGGTTGGAAAGAAGGTACAAAGATCACATTCCCAAGGGAAGGCGATCAACTACCAAACACTATTCCTGCGGATATTGTATTCACATTGAAGAACAAACCACATGCATCATTTCAGAGGGATGGTTCACATCTTGTATACAGAGCAAAGATCTCTTGATTGAAGAGGGTAAGCTGTGTTTAAACAATCTAAAACCATCAAGACTTGTGAATATATTAACAACCAATAACTGTTGTTGAATCAATTAATTTCGTTAAAGAAAAAAAACAACAAAAGGAACACAAAAGACAGTGGCGAACCAGCGGGGGGGGGGGCCGGGGGGGGCGCAAGAAAACGCCCCCCAAACGAACGTGCCCCCACCAGTCCCCAAATGAACTGACTCTTTTTCACCGTGTCTATGGAGAAGGGACCTCCTAAATTTGCCCCTCAAAAAAAAAAAAGCCTTGGCACCCTTCAGCCACCCCCATTTTGCCAAAGGTCGGTTACTGCCACTGCCACCACGCCACCACAACACACACGCGCGCGCGCACACACCACCACAACACAAAAAAATACTAGCTATAGGTCGTAGTACTGGAAATAATTATGAAGTCGTAAGTACGTACGTACACGTTGATAACGTTAATGCCCCGGAAGAACATTAATTAGAATATATACTGGCTTTCAAGCACAGCGTTCTTAATGAACCCATAGAATGCCACTTTAATGGTCATAATATTCAGATGATAACCAATTAAGGTAAATGGGATTGAGTAACAAGTCGTTTTATTGTTTGGTGCATTGGCCCTTCATTATATCTCTCTTAACCAAGGATCTCAATACATTCCCAGAGTATGACATTGTAATTTTTTGGCAATTTACAGACAAGATACCCTAATTTGAAATGCTATTGCGGTTAGCTTCTATGCTTAACAGAAAGAGAACCTGAACTGAAAAGATGGATGAAGTCCAATGGAGTCCAATAAGCATACTTTATTTTACTTGGAAGGTTAACCCCTTTCCCTATGCAGTTAGTTCAGCAAACACAATTAGTACATTGAAACAAAACCCTTCCCTTCTAATAAACCCAGACACATTCGCTAATTCATGGATAGATTTTGATTGACTTGCCAACATCTGAAAGGTGTGTTCTTCACGATCTTCTACCTTAATTTTGAATTTGATCCAATATTGGCATAAATGAGACGCTGTGATTTACATATTTGCCAAGTTAAACAATGTTCTTTATGGTATAAGAAAATATCTCACCTTAGGATTTACAAAAATTATGCCGAATTACGTTATATCTCTGAAAGAGCCAAGATTTAAAATAAAGTATACCACCCAACCCACCCCCCTGCCGACAGAGTTATTTCTTTGCAGAGTCACTTGCCTCGACATTGTCGGATCAGATCTTTGGCCTATACTGTATGGATGCAAAAATAAGCAAACACATTAAATCCTCACTTAACGCCATAGGGTTTGTCCCTGGTAACTTCCTGAATAGATTTGAGCTCAAGCCTACGAACAATCAAGGGGATCAGGTGAGCAAAGGATACATAACCAGGTGGTAATGAATGGAACAAAGTCAGAGGCTGAAAATATATTCTGTGATGAATAACAAGTTGAAAAGGCATTAATCTTTTAGCATTATATACAATGTCTGTGGCCTGGAGACATACAGTACCTATAATTATGTAATTTGATGCAATGTACTCTAAATTGACGTCGATAAAGTTATACATACACGAATGCGTCAGTTGCTCAAATTAAACTGTCATGTAAATTTTAGTTGGATTAAGTTCAAAGACAACAGTTGGTGCAATAGAATAATTAAAGGAAATCCAGGCAACATACCACATTAGCATGATCAATATCCGCAAGTAACTAGTTGACAGATCACGAAGAGGGAATTCAATGTCAAAGACTTAAAAAGGAAAATGCTAATTGGTCAATGACACTATTGAGTTAGTGCTAATTATAAAAAGACAAGCCATATTGGCCTAGATTCATTGTTGCTAATTGTGTTCAAAACAAAAGCAAGCACAAATACAGATTATCACATAGTGTAGTTTTGTCTTCTAATTACCCAAGTTTTTTTGGCACGTGCTCTTATTGAGGAACATATCAAATAATTATCGTGTCATCATATCAAAATTTCACGTTTTTGTTGATTGTTTGATTAGATCTAGTTTGTACTCGCTTTGCGGTATGCATTTTGTTCTGTTTTGGTAATGAAACAAGATTACTAGAGGTCTTATTTGGAATGAATGGTCATCAAAGAATTCTTGATTTTAAATGTCATGCACATGATAAATCACAATGTGCGCTAACGAAGATAATATTTGTTGTAAAAATGAATGTAATTTTTAGCATTTTCATTTAAAAATCGATGGATAATAATTTATTGCTTAAAATTCTGATGGGAGCTCAGTGAGTTTTATGGAAGAGAAAACCAAGCAAATATTTGCACCTGATTTGCAAGATTACCTTTGATTGATTTAAGGCATATACGCCACCGCACATTTGGGGTGAACTTTATAAATTGAACATTGGCTGCTAGACATGGTGTTAGGCGTCTCCTCAGCTGTTACATTGCTATGTCTACCAAGACCGCTTTGTATCAAATGTCACTTGAGCTATTTGATCTAACGCGACAGAAATATGTCACTGAGAAAGATAAGTAATAGACCTAATCAGATTAATCATGTAGAACTATGACCAGTACTTGTTAATTAGGTAACTATGTCTTAACATGGTTATCATGTATGGTTATCATGTATTATAAATTTTTAATAGCTCGCGAAAACAGTTATAGTTTATTGTACCATGGTGTAATTGTCCATAGGTTGAAAAGTAGTATATCTCAATGTATATAAATCCAGAGAAAGTTTAAAGCATTTTTACATTTCTAAAAAATAATGACTTGTAGTATATTAGAGCAAAAAATGTTATTTCCGGTACAATGAAATATTAAACAAATTTTCAAGTTTTAAAGCTCTTGTATCTCGCCAATTGTTAGACTAGAAAACAAACAAAAAACACCATGTTGCATTTACATGCCAAGTTTGTCTTTCATCAGCCGATATGTGTGATGTGTTACACGATATATCAACTATTATCATTGCTTGATTTGCCAATTTAAAAAAGAGTATCATTATCAAGCTTCCTGTAACAATACTTTCAGTAAATTATCATAATTGATAGTTAACATAATAATATTCATTTAGTTTCCTTAGATGTAAAATAAAGCTGGCACAATTATTTTTTGGTAGTCACTGTAAGTATGAAACTCTAAATATAAGTTTGCATAATTTTAAGCGAGTGTCAAGTGACATGAATAAATGCCACAGTCAAGAATTGTCACAGAAGTATTTTGTTGAGTGCAACATTGTCATGATACAAAGATTCACATAAGATTTTACCTTACCGAGAATCAAGTGACATGAATAAATGCCACAGTCAAGAATTGTCACAGAAGTATTTTGTTGAGTGCAACATTGTCATGATACAAAGATTCACATAAGATTTTACCTTACCGAGAACAACGCATTTAAAAAAATGAGCATTTATTTAAAACATAGGCTTAGTACAAGAAAGTAGAACGCAAACGGTTAAATCTTTCAAATACATTTGTCTGATGTTGTAAAGAATATTAAGTTGTATTTTTTTATTTATCTGATCTGTGTCTTGTATGTTGCTGTTACTTCACCTAGTTATGCTAAATGGACTTCGTCCTTCGCTATAAGTTTACATTTTAATAAGTTACCTGATGTTACTAATTATTAAGGCTGATATTCTCAAAGGGATCTAACTTAAAGTTACACTCCCTTTGAGATACCAGCCAGTAGCTCCATGTGGAGGTTTATACATATTATATTAAGTAATGCATTATTATTTAGCAGTGATTTGGGGGAAAGAAAGAGTAACCATACAATGTATTATAAATGTTATAATTAGATAAATTAGAGATTTCAATCTAACCTTTCATGCCTTGTAACCACTGCTACAGTCAGATACATGTAATAGGGCAATGTAAATACATGGATGACAATGAAGTTGGGCAAATGTATTTTCTGAAGTGTTTTCCAATGAATGACATAAATACATTCACTTTGAATGGGTGTGTGTTCTTAATTGGCAGCTACTTCATATCACCTCACCTGCTGATAACCAACTTACTGTTTCACATTGATTGACCCTACAAATGACATCTTAGTGCTTGGTGTGGTTTAAAAACAAAACCAAAACAAGGAATTACAATTAGGTTATATTTTTGGTTTATAATAATGAGCAATGAGGAATTTGAATTTCTAATGTGTGTGTTCTTAAACTAAAACAATATACCAAATTGTTTGAACTACCTTGAGTAGTAGAAAGAAGTTAATTTTTAAAGGAGAAGAATGACGTATCAAATTCACTCTGCTTTTTGGCCTATGTGATCTTTATTTAATTCATGAGATAATTCATGAGATATTATAATTCATGAGATAACTTCACGTATGAGAACCATAAGTTTGGATTTTACACACAAAATTCCAATTTATTTTAGTGTCGGTATTATATACATGACTTGAGCCCACAGCACATTGTAATCATACGGCCAATTTTTATATATCTAACTGAATTGGAGAGTAGAAAACATTTGTCACAGGCGTGTATACCTACAGTACATAGTATATACTACCTTGAACACCGCCATTCGTATTTCCTACCCTGTCTAGTCTTGTGCCTGACAGTGCCCACCGAGAATTCACTCTAGGTTTTGTTACCTTCCTGCTAGTCCTTCATAATCACAATACATCAAGCGTTTTCATTTTGTGCACATTGGGCAGGTCTGTTTCTGCTACATGAACTGCCTGAAAGGAAGTATATGACAATGATATGTAATAATGTCAACTGAAAATGTGGGTTAACAAAACCTGGGTTGGGATTTGTCTTAGTGAATTCTTATTTAATTCAGTATAGTTGTAAAACCTTTGTAAATATTAGTATTGTAGGTATCACGTACTTTGGAAACCCTACATTGATCCTTATACAAGTTGGGTAACCTCAAATACACCTTCTCATTTAGATACGGTCCCATTTCATTGATCGCGCAGATTTTGACTGTGAAGCATGAAAGACTGTAAGTGTAATCTATAGGTATTTCCCTACTTGTCCCAACAATAGCCATGGCCATGTATCCTTAAGGTTTCATAATAATGTTTTTTCCCTTTCCATTTACTAATGTAACCTTATTTTGGTCCTACAATTTACAAGGTCGATGGACGATAAGACAATTGTACATGAATAATTCACTTGTGTCACCTTATAGGTGTTAGTCAGGAAAGTGAATAGTAATTTTGCACTGAGAAAATAACGTTCATCAGGAAGGGGTATTCATTTTCAGGAAATGAAAATTTGTTACGTATGGCGATGTAGGAAGGTGTATTAATTATTTTGAGTTTAATAAATTTTAATGGTATATTCCATTGATGAATTGTGTCGTAACTGACATTACTTCCTTGTATAAAATTTCAACAAGTATAATCGTTACTGGAACCGGGATATATTCCAATTCAAATTATTAATCACTAATATGGAATTTTGGTCTGCATAGAAATAGAAAATCTATAGTGAAATTGATCCGATCATCTATACATAGAGGACAAAAAGGAAAAGCTAATATAGATGATCTATTTTTATTCAAATAATGGTCGACGTAATCGTGCTTTTACTCACACAACACAAGTTCAATCGGTTGACTGCTCAAGATATTGGTTGCGGTTTCTATTTCATCTATTCTTGGAGTCGTTTAATTAAAAAATAAACCTGCTGAACGAAATGTTCTATCTTCCTTAATGAAATACTCTTCGAAAGATGAAACTGTTATGATTAACAACAACAAGTACCTTTATGATAACAAATCTACAAAAATTAAAATAGAAGTGGTAAATAGACCTCCTTGCTACCTGGAGAAACAAGTAGTTAAAATTTCAAAACACTAAATTAATGCTCTACTTTTGGAGTAATCATTTTAAAAATTGTTTTTCATATTCTTTTGTTATTGATGCAGGCCCTTTGTGGAACAACTCTTACTGTACCTACATTGATGGTCGCAAACTTAAAGTTCCAATGGCTGATATCCATTACCCAAGACAGAAAAGAGAATACCGGATATGCTTACCTCACCCCAAAACACCAAGCAGACGCGGAGAACTCGTTATTAAGTTTGATATAGCTTTCCCTGATCGTCTTACCAAATCAACAACTAATGAAGAATTGGCTGATTGTCTACCTGCTTGAATGCTGAAGATTATGTTCAGATGATATAGACTTGTGTACTAATATCGGACTGTATTCTAAGATACTTGCAATACTTTTCTTGCCAAGTATGCGGTGAATGAATGCAAATTTTATTTCTTACTTGTCCTTAAGAGGGGAGGGAAAATATTTATTTTAACCTAATTTTGAATTACTGATAAAGCTTGAGAATTCCAAAATAACAACCCGATTAATGGCAATGTTTTCTTTAAACTAGCGGCCTTGGCGTGTGCAATGTTTAATATTTGAAATGGTGATCGAAGGTCGCTTAGATTTGAAACAAAACTAGTGTGTTCTAGTGTTTTTTCTCCTTGTCAGGGTTGCAAAAAAGTGTGGGAGCAGCGAGCACCGCTCCCGGGAAATGATGAGCAGGATAGGGGAAATAATGCCATGTTCATGCCCGTAACCAGGATTATTTTAGGAGAGAGGCGATTTTTTTCAAAAGGGGAGCTCTCCAGAAAGTTACAAGGGGGCGAATTTGGCAAAACTGGACTTTTTACCCAAATTTTAACTTTTTTCGACAAAGAAGCATAAAAAGCCTTAATCTTTGGCTCGCTCCGCAAAAAAATCTATTCTTTGGCCTTTTCAGCTCTTTTAGGGCTTTTTTTGTTTTTTGGGATTTTTTTTGGGGGGGGGGGCGTCCGTCCCACCGCCCCTCCCCTCGTTACGGGCTTGGCCATGTGGACAAGGAAAATGTAGTGAGGTAAAAGGGTGAAAAATCAGACGAAGAGAAGAAAATGCAACTTTGGGTAATAAGTTGTGGTTGGATGGTTGCAAAGGTAAATGTTAGTTAAGATATTGTAATCTGGTTTTTACTTAACCATTAAGTGTACGTGTCCCGGGGTACGTGTAGACTGGGAGGGAGATGTATATAGGTGGGGAAAAGTTAAGATCAAACCTTGCTCCCGAAAAAGAGAAAAACTTTGTGCAACCCTGCTCCTTGTAATATTAAATACAGGCTTAAGTATGCATGCAATCATTTAATTTAAACCTTTCTTTACCAAATTTATGTGCACATATTACGTACTAGTACATGACAAACAACTTGCTTTGATTTCATTGCTTTGCTCATATTTTTAGTACCAATTACAAAATAGTTGTATCTGAAAAGTACAGGCATTGTTGATATAATATTGCAACAATGCATGAGTTTTCGTCCCATGGACATATACTTACTTTGTATATTTTGGTAATGAAACGCTAGCTTATTTTTTAATATCTGATATAAAATGAATGATAGCCATGTAAAAGTTGAAAGTCATAATCTATTTATAAGAAATTGTACTTAGAGACTAAAGATATTATTTTGGGATCAACCGGTACTCTCTTTACGATGAATTGCAATCAAGGCGATGACATGGACTCCGGTCTCATTCTTCAACTTTTCCACAAAGGTATCATTTTATTATCAAAAATAATATTTCCACGCAAAAATAATGGCATCGCCGGTTTCAATTCGTCGTAAAGCGAGTACCATTTCCCCAAATCATACCTTTATTCTCATTCTTTAACAGATTTATAATTTAATTGAAAGTGTAGATTCATATCAGCACCATTGTCATGATTACCAAAGAAAACGGACATTAAAATATTACGAAGCTGCCGTTTGAAGAGAGGCTGTGCATAATCGGTAATTGCATGCTAAACGGTAAACCTTACCCAATACATCGTATAAATACCAACTGTAACCATAACTATAACCGTAAACCCTGATCTACGGTTTATAAAGATTAACCTTAGAATTCAAGTTCCGCTAAACCTAATATCATTAAAGAACCGAAAAATTAATTTAAAAAAAAATAATATATTATACCGAACCCAGCACATCGTTACCGACTGTAAACACACACACACACATGCACACGCGCACATACACACACACACACACATGCACACGCGCACATACACATACACACACACACACAAATGGGGTTCTCACTTATCTCACAAAAAATCACCCGTGTTTAAAAATAAGTTTATTTTTCATCTTATTCACTTATAGGGGATTTTACTACAACAATGCCAAAAACTCCAATTCTACTGAAATTGAAAGTGTTTGTTTACATTTTGAAGAAAATTACTGATATGTCTGTTTTTGTTTTTGTTAAATCGCATTTCGCTTTGCAACTCATACGCTAAATTAGCATAACTTTGCTTCATGCAAAAATCTGAGTTTTTATCATTTTTGACTTTTTTTGTAAAGTTTTAAATGTTTGTTTGTAATATTTATGATATTTTACAATTATCATATTTTGAACGAAAGTTTTGATATCGTCGGGCCTCAGATTTCTTGCAAAGAAATTCTAAATTTGAAACAAATGAGCATAAATCATGTACAGTCAGGTGGGTGCTGACACTCTCCCCTATGGACAATATAATTCATGACAAGCTCCAAAATGCCCCAAAACCTGCAGCCGAATCCTGATTGCGCTAAACTAAGAGAGGACAACATTGAATGAAAATGACCATTACGAGCTGGAGTTTCAATATTTAAAAGCGTATAGATTCGTGACACTACAGATATTGCTCTGAATTGTACATATCGGGTCACAAAATGCAAAATAATATTATCCATATAGTGCATTGCTGTTTTTTATTTTTCTACATAATGATTTGTTATGAAAAGAGAATGCAGGAGACAAGGCAAATAGAAATATATTTTGAGGGACCTGCATTAAAAGTAATAATTGTGTTAAATTGAAAATATTAAAGAAGATCATTACCTGTTGTAAACCAGGAAAATTTTAATGTACTGCACATTTTACCATACTAAGTATTTGATCAAGTTCCCAGCACCATTTGCTTCCTATAGTAAAAAAGAAAGTAATAGCTGTGAAATGCAGAGGAGATGGACAATCGCGCCCTAGTGCATTTTCCAATGAAAGATTTAACTGCAAAGTTATCATGGACCCAATTCTGACACTTCTTTCTATTTCGAATTTAAATTACCCCTCTTAATTTTGAAAGACTGATTTCTGTGAGTTGTGTGTAAGATCGTAGTAGCAAATGTGTTCTTTGCAATGTATAACTTGTTATATGGAATCAAGTCATTTCTTTCTTTTCATTATTTATTGTTCAAAATGTACGCTGTATATTTAATTATTAGTGCTTTATGAGGCATATCTATATTTATGTTATGAAGTTAATAAACAGTAACCAGATTATTTTTCTAGATAATATTGACATGTATGGATGTATTTTTGCACTGATTATAATAATTAGTATGTTAAGTACGGGATTTAATAATTATCCAATCCAATGTTAAATATGTTTCTTGCAATACTAGCTCAACAAAAAAATTAAGAGACAAAATATCTGCTTTACCATCAAAATGCTCCTTTACAAAGATTGTCAAATATGTAAACAAAAATGTATAGTATTTCTATTGGTTATTTACATATTAAAAATGTTATTTCAAAGGAAAATGGCTGGAGTGAATACATTACTGGAATCATGTTGGTGAACATAAATCATACTGTAAATGCATCTCCAATTCACCTACATCGGATAGGCCATACGTTTGCGATTTAACCAACTTTCCATGCTACTGGGGATAACTTATTTCCTATCACTAAAATTTAAGGAAGAGTTTCCAGATGTACTCCTTTTAATTTCTACTGGAAACATTTTTTATAATGGCCTTAATAACAAATTACCCTAACCCTAACGGCCAAAAATAGCTTATCCCATATGAAAAAGTATCCTTATGGAGAGAAAGAATAAAATGTCACCGCAGTTTTGATTTTCCAGAATGTCAGTGCCCATGGTAATACGTAACTCAAGCAAACATGGAGCTAATGATATTCAATAATCAATCCGGTGTCATATTTAGAGCGTCCCGGTCGTTTTAGTCCGTCGGACGCTAAGGTTTAAATCTGCGAGTCCGACGGATACTAAGGTTTTCCTGTGTTTCTTTGTCCTAGACTCCTGGTGTTTACATGGACGTCCATAGGACTCTTGTTATACGTCGTTTTTTGTCCGCCCGACACTACGGTTTAAGTGTCAGAGTCCTTCGGACCCTGAGGTTTTAATCTGAGGGTCCGACGGATACTAAGTTTTAGTTTCAATTTTCCTAGGACTACGGCTTTTAAAATGGAGTCTCCCCATAGGACTTTGTGTGATAATTTGTTTTTTGTGTCCGTCGACCCCAAGGTTTAAGTCGAGAGTCCGAAACGACACTAAGTTTTTCTTCTGCTTCATTGTCCTAGGTCTCCCGGTTTTAAAATGGAGTCGTGCATAGACTCTGGGGTTTAAGTTGTTTTTGTCTGCGACACTAAGGTTTCAGTCTGAGAGTCTGTCGGACACTAATGTTACATCTGAGAGTCCGGACGGGTACTAACTTCTCTGTTTATTGTCCTAGGACACCTTGTTTAAAATGGATTAATCTCATAGGACGGTGTGTTATGAGTAGTTTTTGTCCCCCTACAGTAAGGTTTAAATCTGAGGGTCTGTCGGACATTAGATTTCATCTGAGAGTCCCGACGGATACCAACTTCTATGTTTCATTGTCCTAGGACTCCTTGTTTTAAAATGGGGCGTCTATGACCTTGGTCTGTAACGGTTTTTGTCCGTCGGCCACTAAGGTTTAAGTGTAAGAATTCCCTCAACACAAGGTTTTAAATATGGACGTCCGACCGATGCCAAGTTCAATTTTCGTTGTAACTTGATGCGGTTATTATTTGGCAAATATTGACAATATTTTATACATTGGTCATAAAGTTCATCATCATCATCATCTTCCGACTGCAGAGGTCATGCTACAATAATCCTTCTTCCAATTGCGCGGTCCTATGCTAAGGTTATAATTTGGTCCTGGTTTGTCCTATGAGTATCATATGGAGAGAGTCGAAATAAATAACAAAAAGGATTGTTCATTTTTATTTATTTCCATTGAAATGGCCGACGTAATAAAACCAGGAATTACCCATTGATCTAACTAGTATTATAATATTCTGGATTTTATACCCTTTGCCTAAGATACCACATCCTTGTTGACAGCGGTAAAGTTGCAGCAACATTTCAAGGTCTTTAAAGACAATGCCTTTAGACGGAGTGAATCATCCAAATTATTTGGGTCCTTTGAATTTATGATATTACCTGGAAATGTGACAATTTACTGGCGTTTCCAAACTTTTTTCGCGAAAACTTGTTCTCACGAAAGAATTGAAAACACATTTTTCCGGATCTTATTTTGCGTCATCATCTTATTTGTACCGTACCTCAATGATACTAATAATAAAATAATATTAATATATTTTTACTGATTGACCCATAGGGCGAAAATTAAATAATTCATTAGGCTATAATGAGCCTTTTTTTATGCCTAATTAATTAATATTCATGTTTCTTTTAGCCAATGAGATTATCCTCATTTGCATAAATTAATATTCATTATCGTTTGACGGAATAAAGCGCAACAAAGGCTAACGTTAAGGCGAAAAGAAAAATATTCGCCCTACTTCGAACGCTTATGTTTAACAAAAGAGAATTTTCGCCTAGCGTAGGATTAGTGATATAATAAATAATAATATAATTATTATAATAATAATAATAATATAATAAATAACAACAACAACAATAACAAAATAATAATATGATGAGATGATACTCTAGGAGCTTTACCATAGAAAATAGGAACAAGATCATCATTATTAGGCCTATGTTTAATTATGTTAATTTAATGTTTAGAATTGTTTAAAATTCCCTAAACGTGTCAGGAGTATTAGGCCTCAGGAATCTAGATTTTGTAATCCAAATTACATCGAGAGACGTGATCAAGTTGGACATTGATTTCGTCAAAGGTTTTGCACTGTGAGGCTGATGAGTGTGTTGCCCCTATAATAATGCTGGTTTGTGGGACCTGATACGGATCTTGTTAGGCATCGCATTAATTGGGGGTACCGGAAGCATAGACTTGAGGACTGTCTAACTGTTCTAGTGCTGAGAACTTGCCGGATTTCACAGAAAAATGGAATAGCAATGCTACTTGCTTATATGATTTAACACACATTTTGTGCTTGTTTTTGAGAAACCTCTTTGACTACTCTGTGAATTGGGGTTCAGATAGTCTATAACGAAGAGTGTGTGTACTTTGTACAAAATAATATAAAAACTAGTGTCATTTCTCCCCGTTTGGGACCTTTGACCTATATGTGTGACCTTGGACCTCAGATTTTTCTGTTCTCATGTGTCAGCGGTCCTTCTGACCAAAGGTGGTGGTCATAGTGCATTTCTAGGTAAATTGACCTTTAGATGACCTTTCACCTTTTGGGCCACTTTGAACCTCGTCAAAAAAGATCAGACCGTCCCTCCTTACCTTCATTCCAAAATCAGCCCATATGTCAAAGCATAACGAAAAGCATAGCCGCCCAGAAAGACTAACAGATAATCTCATTTTTAGTAGTATAGATATTACATTTATCGTGTTGTTTTGACATTTTTGACATGTATTTTGTAAAAAGTTCCCCATTCCATTAAAAGCGACATTGAGAATATAACCACAAAGTGTTTTTTCATATGTTGTAATTAAGAGCATGAAAATGAAAAATGAAAACTGGCCAAATCACATTGGTTCAAAGTATATAACATCATGAACAACGATACCATTTTTACAGACGCATAGGGAAAGGCATTTTTGCCTCAGATCATGTGTTGAGGTCGCGCTTCACTTTTTTTGTTGTTTTCAAATGGTGGGGGGACAACCTTGCAACTAATAATTTTGAAATATTTACTTCAAATGTGACAAGCTATTATGCATGGCCGTAACGCAGGATTATTTTAGGGGGGTGCGGGTCTTCGAAAAAGTGGACCTTTTTTTGGAAAAATGGACCTAACCCCCCTAAAATGGTCCTTTTTGGACGTTTTGAATATGTCTCACCAAAACGTGGACTTTTTCGTCATATTTCCTCTAAATGCTTGGACTTTGTTTTTTTTTTTTTTTTTTTTTTTTTTTGTTTTTTTTTTTTATCAGAACAATTGCAAAATGGGTGGACCGTTTTCCCCTTTTGTGAATTTTTTTTTTTGGGGTGCGACCGCACCCTCTGCACCCCCCCCCTGTGTAACGGCCTTGCTATTGAAAATCTTCCATTTTTATAGTCTGTTTTGAGGATTTGACGTCCATTTTGGAAAACCAAAGACGTCCAAGCCATAAAAAACGACATGGAGAATTTCACACCGTTGAAAGTTATTCCTATGAATAACAATAATGCACTTGAAAATGAAAACTTAGCTAAGTTTCTTGAGGCCGCCTGACTATTTCAAGGGTACTCTCAAAATACAACATAATGACGAACATAACCAAAATTTTTAAAAAATAACTATTTATTTTTTTTACCTATTTATGAAGAGATTTTAGAATAAATTTTCAGGTGCTGATAATTTAAAAAACTTTACCAAGCTCAATCGGAGATTTACTCATTGTGGAGGTGTGTGCACTCGCACATGTTTGAAAATGGGCAACATTAAACAAAATGGAATGTGTTGCAATGGAAAATATTTCATCAATCCTATCAGATTTTATTGATTCTCGAATTTCATGTGGAATTTTGAAAAACCTCAAAATTGAGCTTCACAAACAATGCTTTTGGCGCTTGGCAAAGAAGCTTATTTTGATAGCACCTTTTTTTTGAAAGAAATTTTTTATTTTTTTTATTTTTTTTATTTTGTATATATCAAAGTAATAATTATTCATTCGAAATCATCAAGAAATTAGAAACAAACAAATAATATATAAACACAGAGAGGGAAAAAATTAAATTATTATACTAAAATTATCAAACACGTTGACGTGAAGTACGCTATATGGGGATTCGGAACCAGTGATTAATCAGACCTATAAATAACACAATACACAGCTAATTCTACACTCTACTTACTTTGTAATCAAGTCTACCGCTGTACCAGGCAGGACTGCTCGAAATCGGCCCGCATTTTAATTCCCTAAATGCCTTCGTCGTTACTGTTCTATATTATTATTTATATAAACATATTCAGGGCATAGGACTTCATGTCACAGTTATACAGAGTCCTAGGACCTATGGACGCTCAAATTAAATGAATTTGTAATGAATCTGAGTGTCCCCAAACTTAATGTCCCTAGTCATACACATTAATTTGTTTCAGATACAGTTTAACTTCATCGATAATCTTCAGCAAATAGTCCGCATAGGACAGCTAATATCAGAAGAAAAGAGTGTACATAGGACACTAGGTTTCTAGTGAGTGCGTGTCCTACTAGAGTAGGTTTACAAGTTCATGTCCGCGGACATCGGGTTTATAGAAAGCGAGTGTCCGGACGGACGGCACATTATGAGAGCGGTGTCCGACGGACAGCAAGGTTTCAGAGACTGGTCGTCCGTAGGTACAGACAACACTTTCAGAGACTGGGCCTCCGTAGGACGCCCGGTCATTGAAACCTGCTGTCCTACCGGACAATTTTATAGGTAGGACTCTCAGTTTCTTTTCACCGGTATGTGGAAACACACTTCCAAATGATCTTTTTTTTCTCATCAAGGTATGCAGGTCGATTGTTACTGCTCACACAGTTGAAAAGATTTGAGGTGTTATCACTTCCCCGTATTGATTCCTATTATCTGTTCATGACGTAAAGGGCAACATACCTCACCTCGCTCATGATTTTTAAAAATGTAGGTCACTGAATACCATTGACTTCCTTCTAAAAACAAATTAGGTCAGTCCTTGCCAAGAAACTTTTCTTTGAAGACTTTTGTCCCTTTATCTTTTCGAAAAAAATATTAAATAAAGAATCTCAAGGTTTCTTTCATGTGAACGAGGAAAGTCATGACAAAATAACTCACACCAATGCGGCGAGGTCGTAACATTCGAAATCTGTTCAACTGCTTGCACAATAACAATGGACCAGATGGAAAAGAATGTGAAGTGTGTTCCAGGCACTGACCTCTTCACATAGATAGCGGGCTGCCGTACCGTTGAATAGTCGCCGATTGAAACCACAGGAAGTTGCATTTTGCCCTTCTTAATATGGCTTCACTTTATTGTCCAAGTTAAAGGAATTTTGTATAACAATAGAACATCTGTGTGGAATCAGGTGTATGTATTATTTCCCGCCACATTGAGAAGGGCAAAAGCAACTTCCTGTTGTTTCAATCGGCGACTCAGACCTGCTATGCATATGTAGATGTCAGTGATTCCGGGTCGATTATTCAATATCATTAGCTCCATTGTTCGCCTGAGTATGTTGAGGTCATGTATATCCATTGTCATTGATATTCTACGAATAAATTGAGTTGACATGTTAATTTTCTAAATGTGCACACTTTTCATGTGGGGATACAGCTTTTCCTGGTTAAAATAATATTGTTTTAATTTTAGTGAAGGAAATACGTTATCCCCAGGCCTGGAGCACAAATATGTAATTAAAAGGCCACATTGTATCATGCACACGCCTAGGAATAGTCTTCAATGGATCTACATAGTTCTACCTTCCTACTGGACTTTATGAATACCTCCCTATCCACGACTAAGTAGGTATCCTATGTACATCAAAGTGTAGCGAATGGATCTACATGCACTGCAAGTATTCAATATTGATTAAAGCGAATCCCAGGCTCATATAATTTGCGCTTCAACAAATTCTAATACATTTTTGTTTTAAATGATGTCTTTTCAGTCAGAAAATGGCACTATATTATTGAATATCAAAGTAAACGTTGATATATCTTCCGGTAGGATGCAAGCCATTTTGGATCGCGGGGCCACGGGAAGGGAAGAACAATTGAAATCATTATGGTAGATAATAACATATACATATGTATCTCAAATAAGTAGCCAGTGCAAGATTAGTGAATGACATAACCAACCTTTTTCAGGCTATATCTGTTCAAGACCGCCCAAGTTTGTTAATCGACTCGTAACTGTTTTTTCTCACTGGACACACTATATAATCCGACTTAATGACCAGGAGTACCCTAGATATTCCTTAGACACCTGTGTTTATCTATGACTTAGTCATACAACGTCACCAATGCAGAGCAACGTCACCAATGCCCTGCAACGTCACCAATGCCTCCATGGGCAACATTTATTAGTTAATTCTGCTAATAAGGCAATCAATATGCAGTAGATATTAATTTCTCTTTCAGACCGAAATTGACATCTTTTAAAACATACTTAAATTAAAAATTATCCTGTTCCCAGTGGGCAATCGAACGCCTGGAACGTTGTTCCGAAAAGACGTCGAGAGTTTTAGAAATTTACACACTATTTATGTCGAAAATGCAAATCGATTTGACGTCGTAATTTATCAAAACCGTCGACCTGTTTTTCGACGTGCCAACGTCGTTTCGACGTCGCTCTAAACGACTATGCCCCTTGGTTAGTACACTTTAAAAAGATAATCCTCATTTGTAGAGTTAAATACTTGCCGAAGTCCAGTAAACTTTACGGCGTTCGCATTGTTGGCTAAGGTATTCTCAACTTTGCATAAGTTTACTCAACTTCGACAAACATTTTACTCAACTTCGGAGCATTGGCCTTCATGAACCTGCATAATGTATACCCCAATGGGCCTGCATATGTATCCCCCAATGGACCTAATGAACCTGTATATGTATACCCCAATGGACCTGCATATGTATACCCCAATGGACCTGCATATGTATATCCCAATGGATCTACATAGGTATACCTAATGGACCTACATTATGTATACCCATGGACCTGCATATGTATACCCCAATGGACCTCCATTGGTATACGCAATGGACCCACATATGTGTACCCAAATGGACATGCACATGTGTACACTTTACAGAATTATAGGTTTCCCAGGTAGTTTAAAATATTTTTCATTATATTTCATATCTCGTGAAAGAGCCATGGCCCAATCGTTAATAGCCTCGGCCCCAGAATCCCATATTTTACCAGAAGTGGTCAAAATTTTGGTATATGAAGAAAGCTACCATTTTACAAGTACCCTGTGAAATCTTAGGGCTAAAGATTATTTTGTTTGGATGTTATGAGCGAAAATGTGTCCCATTTTGGTCGATCAATATTAATTTTACACAGTTCTCTATGGGGATTACAAAATCCCTTTTTTAGCTCAAAGCGTGTTGAAATATCGGCTCAAAATTTTACAGATTTTTTTGTAAAGCCCATTCTCTCAAGATGATAACTTTATATACTTAAATCGGGTCATCCCCTTTAAGTTGTTTTTTAGTCCCAAGAAAACTCAAATGTGCGTTTGTTTAAAACAATTTCGTCTTTGGTTAATTATGTTAAACATTTTATCAATAAAATTAACTTTGAAGTATATTAACACCGAAGTTGTTTCTTTTGCAATCATACAATTATTGGACCAGTTAAAAGTTAGCGCAATAACGAATTTCGTGATCCTAGCACCTTCATTTGTTTATGGTTCATTCTGAGGTTCATTAGATATCCCCGAGAAAAGGTTTTTTCTTCAATTTCAGTTTATTCTAGTGGTGCTTTTCTTGATGCTGTGAGCAAATGTTTCTATCGCTTTGCTCCATAGACTGTTTGCGGACAGAAAATACAAACTTAGAATTTCTTCCTAAGTACATCGAACATGACTCTTTGTGTAAAAATAGCGATTTGATATCCTGTCCACTCCGTTGCATTTGAGTGCACCGGTAATGATGAAGAATGAGTCTAAATACACATAATTGAAAACAAACGCAATTTATATATTTAGGATTATTACAATAATCTTGGACCTTCTTCCTTCAGAATTTTGCCTAAGCAACTTGTCATCCCCACGCTCTTTCAAGAAATGTGCGTCATAACTTTTAAATTTTTGGCCTATATAAAATGCGAGCACAACTGACTTGATAAAAACGTCTTATAAGGCCAAGAAAAAAAAAAACTTTGTTCGGCTTCTTTTGGCCAAATAGCTATGTGCTATGTTGCTTTTTTTACAAAAGAAGTATGACTTATGCGCATATTTTTTTTTTTGAATTTGCGCGGGCCGCGGGGGGGGTGGGGCCGTGGTGTTTTAGATATAAATAATATGTGCCAATCCAAAGCATAAAACAAACCTAACACAATGAACCTCACACAATGAAAAAACACACATATAGTCCACTTTTTCTTTTTTATTTGTATGGTTCCATTGGTCCCAAATTTGAGAACACTCTTGTCAAGAAAATGGTACTAAGTATGCCTAAATAAAAAAATCTTAAAAGGTAAAAAAAAAGGTCACACTGTTCGTTAAAAGCAGTACCACGGACCTGACCAACAGTAACTTTAAATTTAGTTCAAAAGGGGTGGTCACATATCAAGCCACACCTTTTTCATTATAGATCAAAAGGATCAATATTCAACCAATTTAGGCAAGTCGTTTGACGCCTATTAAAACGAGCTAAAAGTAACTGTGTTTGCAACACTTGGTTGGGAGTTTAACACGTTTAAAATATTTAAAGGTCCATGGGCCAATCGCTAATGGTCTCGTCCCAAGAACCCCAGATTTTACCTGAAGTGGTCAATATTTTGGTGTCTGAAGAAAGCTACAATTTTTCTCATTTTCCATGTGAAATCTCAGGTCTAAACGATGTTTGGTCTGGATGTTATGAACGACCATTTTGGTTGACCAGGATGTTATGAAAGACCATTTTGATTGACCAATGTGAATTTTACATAGTAGACTTACTCTATCTATGGGGGCTTACAAAATCAATCAAGGTGAAAATCAGGTCATCACCCTTTTAATAAACTTTTGCCTTGGCTTTGGGCAACGTCAGATTCAGACATTTAGAACAAAATGTTCAAAATGATAAAATACTCTTTTCCTCATCATATTGAACTAGACAAATCCCAAAATCGTATGGTATTTACCCAAACTGACCATGTATATCTGCCATATTATGTGAATGTTTCACATGAAATGGTGTATGAGATACGACATTTCAAAAGACATTGATCCCCAAAGACCCTTCAAATACCATCACTTTTGTCGTGCTTGGTATCACATAGAAGCAAACCAAGTTAATTAAAGATGAAAAAAAGTATTGCAGTACATTCTGACTTTGCTATAGAAACAATACATGAATCAAATGGCAGTCATTTTGACAACATTTGTAAAAATATAAACACTATATCCATGAAACTGCATGGAGTCGCATGTAATTTCATTGAATCTATCATAATTATTATCATAGTATCATGTGTAAGGTTGGCTCATTTAAATAAAATTCTAATTTGAATCAATGATTGTTTTAAATCATTAATTTAAACCACCAATTGACTTTTATATATTTTAAAAAAAATCACCGTTTTAGCATTTCTACTTTTCAAAGCATTTAAATTCGCCCTAAGACTTTTCATATGTTGGATTACACTCCGTCTGTAAATTCACATGACTAACAGTAAAATACCGTAATTTCACAGATTTATCTTTATTATCAACATGAGATAGACCCATTACAGATTAATTTCTGCATAAAGTAATATATATGACAAGGGCACAAGTATACTTTGCCGGCGTAAGCGATGACAGAAATAACAGGAAAAAAATACTCGTTAAGGATAATGTACACTGTTTGTAAATTTACGGGAAATTTACGGGAATCGAGATTCATCGTAAATTGCCAAGTAAATTACCATAATTTTAAAACAGTGTAAAATCATACTCAATCATGATTTTCCCTGTTATTCTATCATCGTTTACTGCAAAGTATAATTATGCCCTTGTCCGCTGTATACTTTAGGCATAAATTAATCTGTAATAATGTCTATTTCACATTGAAAATAAAGAAAAATCTGTGAAATTACGGTATTTTATCGTCAGTCATGTAGATTTACAGTATTTACAGTGTGGTTATTTAAAAAAAAAAACTATGAAAAGTGGAGTTAGGCCCTTTTGGAAATCAGATTTTCATATAAATAAATGGTATAATTGAGTGTTATGATCGCTAAATAAATACAAAACATTGCATAATGCAGAAGTGCCATGTATTTCGACCGCCCTGGCTCAATTATGCTATCTGCAGAAGACGTGATCTAAGATGTTTAAAGGGTGAGTGTAGCTGGGCGAGGAGTAAACTGATACTACAGTCAGCATGACCTTTCTCTGGTTGCTACCAGTTAAGTTATCCCGGGCATGGTGATACGTAGTCTACGGGTCAAAAGTTCAGCATTGACGTAGATCATTTCTATTGAGCTAGATCATCTTGTTATCTTACTATTATTTCACACTGTTGGAACATTGGTCAAAACAGTACGTTCAAAGGCTAGTAAATTATCGAATAAATGTAAGCCTATTAAAAATCCTGGCCGTGTCTCTCGGTGTATTAATATCCAAGATGAAGATATATACAATACGCTTAAGTATGTGAATTACTCGTTGCGATTCCCAATATTAAAGTTAATCATGTAGAAAGTTTTAATTGAAGTTCAGATTATAACCGAAGTCAAAGAAGATGGTTGATGATGATTGGTTAAACGGATTTTTAGCATATCGTGACAAACTGGGTTAGTCGTAGTCATTCAATATGACTATTTTGAATCATTGCAAATCTTGAACCGTCTATTATTATCCAGTGTCCAAGGCACTCCGACAATGCTAGCGTGTGGGAATTACTATAACTCATTTAAACTTTTAAAGGACACAATGCATGACAAAAAATATCAGACAAAATGAATGACCCTTATTGAAATCACTTACAATATAGTAACAATTTTTTAAAGTGGATCTCTAAAAAGCCGTAAAAACAGCGAGAGTTCGTTGCAGTTCGTGGCAATTCCTGCCACCGAAAAATATCAAGGTGTTGACATTCCCGCCAGAATTCAGAGGTCGTATATTTAGCATGTTTTGTGACCACAATTCAAAAGCATTTCGATTGGGATTCAAACATTGATAAGTCAGGCCCGTATTAATAAAAATGATATGATCTGAGTATATTAAAGTGAAAGGGGGATTAGCCAGGATTAGTTTGATAAAGTTGGATTAAATGCTGCCAGTAAGGTCAGTATTTGGCTGAGAAGTGAAGCTTACAAGAAAAATAATATTAGTTACTTTCCCTTGTTTTGTACAAAACAGAGTGAAAACACCTAAAATTCGTCATGTGAGTGCAAAAAAGTCGTATCTAGATTTCATGATTTTACAGAGGAAGCATTTTTGTGTTTTTATTTATTATTACTTTTCAATGAAATAATTCTTACACACGATTATTTAAAATGTATTTTTTAAATCTTATAAATATTTTATTTTCCAATAAGTCGACTAATTAAGAAGTAAATTAGCTAATTAAAATGGCCGTAAAACACACATGATTCCCGTGTCGTGCAACTAAGTCGTATCTACCAGTTAGACTTTGTGCACTCAACAGAAATTCAATTTGGAGTGCACAAAGTCGTATCTACACCTAATTAGGCCTATATAGCATAATTGCCCTGCAATACCTTGAACTTAACTTGAAATATATGTTAAATTAATGCGTATTCATTTACTTGTAAATTAATTAAGTTATTGAGGTAATATTGGTGGAAAATAGGTCGTAACTAAATATTTGGATGTTTTAAAGGTTTTTTGTGCTACAATTAGCAGAAATAGCATACATTTGGTAAAAAAATGAAACTGCTCTTTTCACAAAAGATTTGGGAGATACAACTTTTTAAAACCATCGCTTTAGAGGATAATAAAATGTCGTATCTACATATGTTTCCCGTGTCGTGCAAAAAAGTCGTATCTACCAGTTACGGCTTTGGTGCACTCACCAGAAAATTCATTTTGAGTGCAACAACGTCGCTATCTACACCTAAATAGGCCATTTAGCTTAATACTGAGAATAAATGAGATGTCACCGAAATGTATTTCAAATTAAGCGTATTGATCTACTTTTTCATATTATATAAAAAAAAATAAATCAATTTCTGCCAAAAATTTCAGTACGAGTTTGTGAACTCGCATGAGACATTGTTTCACAATTTGTGGAATTGATTCAGTGTAAGGTCCCTTTCATTTATGTTGAAACTTTTTCATGCCATTGTTGTAACTTTAGAATACCCTCATTAGGTAGGAACATATCCTGGGGGGGGCGCCCCCATTTTTCCTTGGGGGGGGGCGGGGCTCCAGGGTCAACGGGGGGGGCCTCCAAAAACAAATGTCTCTCCTCCTTTATTTTATAAGCTTTGCGTTACCAAATTACGACTGCTATGCAGCGGTCGTCCTATTAGATATTGACAAAGAGAAAGTTTCATGCCTGACACAAACCATGACAGAGGATAATTCGTGTTCGGTGAAGAAAAACAATAACCGTGTCCAAAACTTGTGTTAAAATGCAACGTTTAGTGTTGTGGTGTGCAACCTTTATTGTACATGCAATAGTGATTGATATTTTTCCCGGATTGATGCCCATATAATTCCCACTGAGTTCGATCAATGGAATTGGAATTTGGCCATTTTTCATATGATTTTTTTTTGTACTATAAAGCGTTCTATCATAAATATCCCCTGTGAATACATGAGAATCACTTTCTTTGGTACAAAACTGTGAAATTATAATTGACTTAGGAGCAAAGCAAATACTAAATCAGCCTATCTTTTATATTGCAATTAAGCAAATCAAAAATCCGCCTTTGTTTTCACTTTCAAGGCATTTATTGTAGCCAAATACAAGGTAAGAAATCGATTGGGGATTTATTATGATGAAATCAATACGTAATGACAATACAGGGATGACCCAAATCTATCGGTTGCAGATTTAGATTTAATGTATTAAGAACCTTGAAATGTTGTTTTAATTCATTCAATGAATTATCACCTCTTTATATTCTCCCACTGCAACTGCGTTCTTAGGTTTCTCATGAAGTAAAAACACGCAATGAAATGAACTGAATTGAATTTAAATTGAAATGCTGTGTGGAATTGACTCAAAATAGACAACAATGTAATTTTACTTCATCAAATCATTTTGAAATTGAATCGAAATGGATTGATGAAAAAACATCAGCATTGCAATTAAACGGATTGAACAACACAAATTTATGATAACTACACTGGTTCTGTCAGACAAGAGACATGCGAAAAATCTTATTTTTAACTTTTTGTGCAAACGGACCATAGATTTTAAATTCCCCGCGTGTGTTGCTTTTGTTTAGGATGGGTTTACACAGCCTTGTTTTCACTTCTGTTATTTGTATAAAAATAAAATTATTTTTACCTACTGAGTTAATGTCGTTTTAAATAGCAAATAAAGTTCCATATAAGGAAAGTGTCAAACGACGTTCCTCGGGACTTGATCTGCGTATGATCTGTCGGAGTGAAGTAATGAGTGACACATATGATGGCGTTACAGAAGCCTCTATTCTGAGTGGATTTCCACTCGTTTTTCGTGTTGTCTTTCGTTTCACTCCCCAAAGGTTGTACTCTTTTGTTTTTAAACTCTCCAAACGAGTGGAAATCCACTCTTTTTGGAGTGATTTTTACTCTTATTGAGTGGAAATTCACACTGTAAGTACCAACCAACATGGAAATCCCAGTCTCTTATAACACGAAATTTAATGAAGCAATCCTTGTCTCGTGAAGTTTAACCTATTGGTACTCCATATTGACAGCCGCGAAAAACAGTACAAATTACAGTTGAACTTCATGAAATAATTTAGTTTTAGACTGGGAGCGATTCCTGTGTGAGCACGGTCAAAGTTACTAGTTATCGCTTCAGAGTAGTAACATGAGTGACGGGTGATTGATTACTGATAAAGCTCGCCGACATGATCATGAATAGGGATTAATCGTAGATGGTCCAGGAATAGATAGTCCGGGATTTTCCCTTCAATCCCATGCACCCCTCTTGTAGGAGTGTATACTTTGTCATTGTTAGTTACTAAGTTGCACCATTGTCATATAATAAGTAGTTGACAGACATGCTTATGATCCAAGCGGTGCTAAAGTCCCGCAACAGAGTCATTGCCATCGGAATCTTTGCAGCTTCTATTGAATGAAAATAGAGGGGGTCCCTTACTAGGGGCCAAGAGAGTGTAACTCCGTCCATCCCTGGGACATCAAACATGTATGTGAGGCAGATGTGGTGGGAGTTGATATCACGATGCACAGGGTTGAATAGGGGGGGCCCCCATAAATGGCATAGTGAGGGGCTACGGGAAGCTACTAGGATGATCCCCGCGTAGTCAGGAACATTCATACCGGTGTAGATTATAATTACAACTCACTTATGTTGTGTTGGTCGAAAAGTCACATTATTGCTAATAATTATTTATACACAGTGAAGAAATCGGAGGACACCGGTGTCAATGCTAGGGGTTATACCGTTGACCAAGTAAACAATGATCAGATGGAAAAGTACATATGAAAATTACAGCCTTTTTTTCTGGAATCCAATATTCAATTTCCAAAAAAAATGGTGGCATTTTTCTTTTCCGAATTAAACCTCTTGTTCAATATAACAGTGAAACTTCATACATCTGTTCAGATTCACATACGTAATCATGGTAATGCATGATATAACGGGCTTCATCTGGATATCATTAACGAGGAAACAATGAATGGCTTCTTAGATATCACCTTTGTCCTTTAAGTGACTTGGGGGTGCCGTCCTAGTAAGAGCTTTATAACGCTTTCCCCCCGGACTTTCAACACATACAGCAATATTCTTCGATCCTTTTGATCTAATTGGAGCAGTATGGTAATAAGAATCATTTACTGAGTGGGCCAAAAAGTAAGGAAAATAATTTTACTGGGTGGGTCAACTTTAATTCCATAAATTCTACACAAGTTTGCTAAGTTATACTAGAATAGGTTATAGGGCTTAAACCAAAGGCAATTGAACAAACTTTATGTTAATTGTTAAGTGGCATTTTCTGTTACCGCACTGATTCCATCAAGCAAAAGGCACGTTTAATAGGATAATAGAATGGTTTCGCTTGTATGCATAACCCTGTCCAAGCATAGCAATTGGCCCCAATATTTTTGGTCCATACATTTGGAAGTACATTTGATCTTTCCCTTGGAAATTGACCCCTACCATCCATGTTTATGGCAAATGTGCCATGAAAAATCAATTTGTAAATGGAACCGGTAAACGCGTTAACCCTCATACATATATCCCATTGTAAGACTATGACATGTTTAAACTATTCTAAATGATCAATTGATAGAAAGCATTTTTTAATGATTAACATCTATGTATCTTCAATGCTATTGATAGCCCGTGAGAATAAAAAGAAAAGACCATGTTAAACCCTTGGGGTTAATTTGGTCGATATGCTGCTCTGTTTAATCGTCCACTGTGCACTTAACACCAATTAATGACTCATTAATTAAACACAAAATCCTCTTGAACATCTAATTTAACGATTAAGATAAAAATAACCAATTTAGTACTTTGTAATACGGGTTACTACTCATGCTTACAAAAGTAAAAAAAAATTCCAAGGAGATGCGTATATTGAAATCTATTTTAGTAGAATTTAGACACAGATTACCGTTTCGGAAATTGTAAAATATGGCCAAATTATACAAATAGACCCAAAAGTGGCTTTCCACTGTATTTTGCCACCCAGAAAATTTGGGCAATTTACAAGCATGCTATAATTTATATTTTGAGAGACACCACTTTCACAATAAAGAAAAAATCTTTTTCCAGTCCATATCCCATTCCCAAGTTAAGTATAAATTAGTATGTAAGTAAGTCTGATTAAGGTTCCAGGATCATTGCAATTATTACTCCTAATTATGGATTCCTGATTTTTGGGCGATTAATATTATTGATGTAACGTTTGAGAACAATTCTAAAAGGAGAACCCCTTGGTTTGTTTACTTGAACTGAAGAAAAGGATTCACAGGTTCTATATTGAGAGAGATAGCTGTATGCATTAATTAGATCGTGACCATTAATCTAAGAAAACCTAGATATTTAGTCATGGCAAATAGAGGAGGAGCACGGACCCAGGTAAAACATCATCGTTTACCCATCACTTCAGAAAAGGTTGGACACCCCCATGGTAGGTAGTTGGACCCTCTATATCATATCTAGGTAGTTAGTATCTCAAAGTGTGTGTCACTTTTCAAAGGAGCCAATTTTTTTTTAAGTTACAAAAAGCAGAACTTTCAAAAAGCTCCAATCAAGTTGAAAGGTATGCCATATGGTCCGTCTAGTCATAAGGATTTTAAAAATGTATGTTTGTACCATCTATGACAATTGGTTTTGGGAGTTATGGGGATTTTATAAAAATGCTAAAATGGCCAAAAATGGTCAATTTCTATTTGTGCGGGGGTCAAAACAGAAGTTGCTCCAAATTATTTTTATCAAAAAATTAAAAGAAGTTGTTCATCTAGTAATGCGCCAAAATAAGGAATAGTTTGTACCATCTGCAATGCTATTTATCATGTAGCGACAAAAGACATGGGACAAGAATCCAATTGGTGTTGACCTTCTTAGACCCTTATATCAGCTAAGAAAAAATTTACACCATATCAAAAACTATCCTTTTTTTTAATTTTTAAGTGTTAATTTCAATTTATTTATAGAATAGATTTCAAAATATTAATAAGATTAACTTTAATGTTGACCCATGTACAAATTGAGATTGAACGTTTTTACCATTTTAGTCATTTTTACCCTCGATAACCCCAAAACCAATGGGCGTAGGTGGTACAAAACTTACATTTTTTGAATCCTTACGATTAGAGGACAATATGGCATAATTTTCAACATGATTGGGGAATTTAAAAGTTTCACCCCTATTGTGATAAACTTAATTTGGCCCCTATTGAAAAAAGAGATACCTAAATTGAGAGTACTAAAACTAATTTTTTCTTAAATCCATGCTTGTAGAGGTCCATACTAACTATCAACAGGTGTGAAACCTTTTCTGTAGTGGGGGGTAAACGAATGCAATAAATAAGGCCACTTATGATATTCTGTTCCTGCTCTAATAGACAGAACGTCAAATACAGTACTCGCAATGAGTGTTTTACCAAAAGTGAAATGAGGCTTCATCATCGTTCTGTGGTTATTTCTTGTGTCTAAAGGATTTCTGACCTTGGTGTTGCTTGAATGCCTAAATATCTAAAAGTCGTGTAATTAAAAAAAAAAATAGTGACTTTATTTTTTATGGGTGAATCGGGACAAACGAAGACATTGCCGTTTCATAAGCCGGATTTTGTTATATATCCATCTAAAATAAACTAAGGCTTTTAAACTAATTTGTTTAATAAACATTAAAAAACACAAAAACACAAACAGACAAAAAATAAAAAAGTGTTTTAATTAATTAATTATCTTGATCAAAAGCACGACTCTCTTTTGTAGAAGTTTCACTTTTCGTGGATTGCCTATCAGTGATCACACAATTGGATGACTATATCGATCGCCCAAAAGTTGAATTTCAAACTATGAAGGGTGAAATCCCCCCTTCGTAAAGTGAGTGAACTGTCACTCCATTGGAGGTTAAATTAATGCTTTAGAAAGTAGCGATTTCACTTCACTAGAGTGGTCACGGTACCATTGACAATCCACGCTTTTGGAGTCAATTAAGTTCACTCTATTGCATTTTAGAGAGCACATAAGCAGCATATGCTAATTACTACACGTAATATGTTAATTTGTTTATAACAAATACAAATTAAGGTATATAAATTTGTCTTATAGTATTATAACTAACATTGAAAACAAAAAAACAAAAACACACTCACTTGCTCATGTGATTATAATCGTGTTTTTGGTGGCAGAATCAGACCAGAAAGTAACAATGTAAAATATCATGATCCAATTAGTGCAACATTGTTAGACTCAGCCTAAAATACAATGTTATTAATTCATTTGTCTGTTTTTTACACTTTATACGTAATTTCACCATGAAACTAAAAAATACAAATGTGACTTAATGAAAATGATTAACAGAGGTGGGACAAGATAATATACTGGGGTGGCGTCAAATAATAACTGAGGTGGCCCTCCCAATTTCGATGTTATTACCTCCCTGACTGGAATGGGTCATTGAACAATGCGCTTTTTTTTGGGACAGGTGAGTTATGTAGTCCTGGAAGGCGTCATCTGTACACCGACATAGCTGGATAGTTTATAAGGATGTCTCCTCGGGCACGTGGTATATAAAATAACAAGAGAGGCGATGTTATAGCTCTTCTATATGAATAGCCGTTAGCAAACACACAGGAAGTATAAAAAGTAACTTTGAGCAAATATTTGTGAACATTACAAGAGTCTTAACACATAAACGTGCTTAAATGTATGTTTAAAAACAATAGAATTAGTCTTTGCCAATTGATTGAGTGTTAACAATCAATAAGAAGTAATCAAATTGATTTGTAGCAGATTCTATAGACCAGTTAACATCCTATGTCACTTCTTTTGTTGCCTGCGAATCCATTCCTGCGAATCGTTATGGCCCATAGTAATTAAATCTAACAGATGACAATTGCCAGTGTGTAAACAGTCAGGCCGATATTTCAAAATAACCGGACCCAAATGTTTTACAAACAGTGCTGTTAATTGGTCTATAGGTTTTATCACATGCGGTCACAATTTCTCAAAGTAGCATACGTTTGTGGTTTGTGATCAGAAATACATGTACTTTGGGCTCAAAACTCTGTATTTTTCATGTTTAAAAGAACTGACCAAAAGAACTCTTTTCTGAGGGTGGTGTCCTTAAATTGAAAGGATTGTTTTTTTCACGGCAACTAATTTGGCCAAAAGATGCGAGACTATGTAGAGTAATGAGACGGCAGAGCTAGTATTGAATGCGGTTAAGTTGAAATGCGGTGGATTGGACTTCTAATAATTCATAATATGAGCGAAGATTGCAACATGGGCGATGTAACTAGGATCGGTCATTTGTTGAGCAATTGTGGATTGCCCCTTTAATGTGTGGTTTAAAATGATTCCGTGCAGATGCAGAAACAGAAATACATAGTAGTAGCAGTTTGCGACAGTGAAATGTTGTTTATTCAATGTTTGGAATGTAGAGACAGCGTCAGTCCCGTGACATTGGAATGTGAATTAAAGAGAAAGAGAAAAAAAAACACGTTATACACATAATATCTAGTCCTGAATCTTGCCTTGCGTCCATCGACAGAAAACATCAACAGATTTATTACTGTCACACACTAGAGGAAGTCACTGTGGTAGAGTAATACTTTTGTATGTAAAAAGTTGTGTTAGCTTGCACATGGACCGAGATGCTTTTTTTTTCACAATCAAACCACTTTCGATTAGTTTCATCTTTAACATGATGCCAAATTCCTACTAGTTATTTGATTGTACGGGTTGGTAGCGTCAACCCTAGAGTTGTGATACTAAACTAATGCCCCTACTAGACCTGAGATACTAACTCATGCCCTACCTAGACCTGTCATACTAACTCCCATGCCCTACCTAGACCTGTGATACTAACTCATTCCCTACCTATATAGACCTGTGATACAACCTCATTCCCTCCCTGGAGATGTGATACTAACTCAGACTATCCAGTCCAGACCTGTGTACTTAACTAAGGGCCCTACCTATATAGACCTGTGATACTAACGCGATGCATAATTAGGACTTGATACTAACTCATTGACCTACTATATAGACCTTGATGATTTACCTAACTCATGCTCCTCCTCCCTACCTAGACCTGTGATACTAACTCATTCCCTTATCCAGACCTGTGATTACTAACTCATGCCCTACTATAATAGACCTGTGATTACTAACTCATGCCCTACCTAGACCTGTGATACTAACTCATTCCCTACCTATATAGACCTGTGATACTAACTCATTCCCTACCTATATAGACCTGTGATACTAACTCATTCCCTTGAACTAGGACCTTGTGAGCTAACTCATACCTACCTAACCTGGATAGAACTATGCCATCCTACCTACTAAAACCTGTGATAACTAACACATGCCCTACCTAAACCTGTTGATAAGAAATCCTGCCCGAAGACCTGTGATATAACTCCCTGCCCTACCTATAAGACCTTGATACTAACTCATGCCCTACCTAGACCTGTCATACTAACTCATTCCCTACCTAGAACCTGTGAACTAACTCATGCCTCTACTAGAATGTGATACTAACTCATGCCCTACCTAAACCTGTGATTACTAAATCATGCCTACCTAAACCTGTGATACAACTCATTCCCTACTATAATAGACCTTGTGATACTAACTCAGGCCTACATATTAGACCTTGTGGCTTTCTCTAACTCATGCCATACCTAGACTGTGATAATAACTCATGCCCTACCTAGACCTGTCATACTAACTCATTCCCTACCTATATAGACCTGTGATACTAACTAATGCCCCCCCTACCTTAGGACCTGGGATACTAACTCATGCCCTACATATTCTGTTTATGAACGTTCTAGGAGACATCTAAGTCAGAATACCTTTCAAACACAAATAATGAGCTTGTGCACAAAGGATCTAAAATTATATTATAATAAACAGTTTTAATGATCATTAACAATATTCCATACAATTTTTTAATTGAAAAAAACAAACTTTACATAAAAGTACACTCAATTTTAAGATTACATGTATACTTATTGTCTCAAGAATGTCCACTATTGTCCACAAGAAGCGTTTTTGCAGTTCAACGATGATATGTACTCACCAGCGAAAAGACTCCCAAATGACAGCGCACAAGAAGTTCATACACAACTCCTCAGGGTATTATTTCCAGGGAATCTGTCAGTCCTGAAGGTTAGGTAATCTTGTCCAGCAGTTCAAGGACGACGGGGCTTTCCCGCGACGAAAATGGTCCACATAATAAAGCAGGTATATACCACCATCAGTCGTCGCTATGTCTTCATATAGGCCACCAAACTGGAAATCCCTTTTTTTGATTCCAAAAATGAAAGCTCTTTGGCTTACAAGCCGACAGCATGACGATTTAGCTATCAAGATAGGCGCGGTATCCAAAATATTAAATCCTGGCAACTAGTGTTAGGAAACTCAATCTACCATAGTGTGAAAAACTAGCTATAGTATCTGGATAGCGCCAGAGCTCTAGTTCAGCTCCTCTGATTTCAACTGCGGCGGACTCGAGACTTAGCTCTAATCTCCTATATATACTGGACTTCACAAAAATCCAGTCTAAAAATGACATTACATTCATTTCTTATGCATAAACATGACCTTGCACATCAAATCAGATATTTCACAATTAAATTACATCATTCATATATATAACTTTGTACTGAAACTAGTTCAAAACAAAATATAAAATTAAAAAAAAAATAAACAAGTTTCTAATTTTAGCATCCTTGGGGAATTCCCAAATTCCCTTATTGGGCTTTTTAATGGCAGATTTATTCAAACAGGTTGCAGCAGGTTCTAGGTAGCAAACAAACTAGGGGTATTTCCCCTTCTCTATTTATAGTTAAACCAAAATACTTTTCCCGTGAGAAATCTTTCTTATAAAAATGTGAGAAAATAATATTTTTAAATAAGCTTAATCAGAAATGGTGGAGGGCCATATAAATCTCCCCCTCTTATAAAAAGAAAATTTGAAATGAAATGAAAAATTTTCCAAAATCTGCTTATACCTTTAACCTGTGTTGGTTATTTTAAATGCAGTTTACACAGTGTAAAATTTACACTGTTATTAATGTTCTTGCAGTGCTGCCTTCAGTATATTATTACAACAATTGTAATACTAAATTCCTGAACAAAAATTAGGCAGCTCTGGACACGGCATTTCTGCCCAAGACCTTATCTTTTCCTTTGATAAGTCTTATGTCGCAGAGATTGTATTCTTGTATAGAGTTAAACTCCACCTGGCAAGTCTCTGATTTCTGTTGTTCATCTGATGGATGGAAAGTCAACGGATTGTGATCCGTGTACACTAGAACTGGGATGCACTGGTTGTAATCAAGTACACTTCAAAAAATTTTGCAATGACAGTAGCAATGCAAGAATTCTTTCTCAATTGTTGAGTTAGTTTTTGATTTTGTTTGTCAAACTCTATTTGAGAAATAACATACAGGATGATCTACATCATTTTCATCTGCTTGCATGAGGAACCTCCACACACAGCATACACACTTGCATCAAATGCCAACGTGAATTGTTTCTGAAAGTCTGGCGGCAATCAAACTGGGCTTCATCAAAATAGATTTGATTTCTCAAACGCTTTTGGGCTGCTCTGACAGACAAATTTGCGTTTTTTTCTTCAGAAGGTTGGTCAGCGGACATGCCATTTCTGAAACTGGAGACAGTAGTTTCTGTAATACAGCCCAACCTAAGCATCTCATGAGATCTCCTCTTGCCCCTGTGGTGTGGGGAATTTCTCAATTGCTTCAACTTTGCAGTGATGTGATGGCCCTAATTTGCCCTGTCCTCACAACATTGCCTAAGTATGTGACATTTGCATGGCAAATAATTCACTTTTTCCACCAGATTCACGTTCTAAACCGGCCTGCCTGCGATAATTTCTCAAATAACAAGTGATGGAGCTTGTTCAAGTGTTCTTCCCATGTTTCACGTACACAAGGAGATCATAGACATATGCTTCACAATTTTCTCTGTCTGCTACTACTGTGTTCACTAATCTCTGAAACGGTAGAATTTTTGAGACCAAATGCCATTCTTTGTATTGGTATTAAGGCATCGGGCGTACAAAAGCTGAAATTTCTTTGGCCACGGTTCAGTGAGGGGAAACTTGCAATACCCCTTCAACAAATCAAATTTGTAAAAATTGGCATTTCCATTTCTATGCAATCAGTTTGTGGCTAAATCGGAGTAGTGTGGGATTGTTTTTTTGGTGTTAATTTTATGAGTCGGTTTTGGACTTACAACGGTTGACTTTTTCGAAAATCTGTGCACAAAACGGAATGAACCTCAGGCTTTGGGAACAGAATACATGGGGAACTCCATTACTATTGCTTGCTCTTACTATTCACATTGTCTAACATGTATTTCACATCATCCTGATAGGTTGCAACTTGATTGGATTCACACTATAAGGATGTTGCTTTAAAGGCTCAGAGTCCCCTACATCTATGCATGGGTTAGGACATGTGTCGTCCTAGGTAAATCAGGAAATTATGTTCTCCCACGCATGAATTAACTCTCATTATTCACCTGTTGACTTTGTGGGAGGTAACCTAATTCTTGCTAAATTGGCAAGTATGTCAGAATTTTTGTTTAATTTGGACAACCATACTCATTTTCTGTGTTGACAGTGCTGTTTTGTTCAAATTTTCTAACTCGGTGATTGTCACCATTTGTAACTCATCACTAACTCTAGAGAAAGTACACATGCAGGCTTTATGTCATCATCTCTGTTAATTATATCTTTTGAGCAGATTATTGTGACATTAATTGTCGACTTTTACTCCTACCTGTTTGGTGTGATACAGAGTCAAGGCTCCCTTTGTTCTCAATTCAATGGTCCAGAATACGGGCGTGCAAAGGATGCCCTTGTATTGGGAAAAAGTGCCAAAACTTATCACTGGCTGAAAAACTCTGTTCCTTGCAATCTTTGTCATACCATGTTCCATTTTTGAACTGACTTGCTTTGAAGATTTTGTTTGGCAATTTATGGGGATCTTTGGAGCATGTGCATGAACTAATTGAGACACATAGTCTAAACAAATTCCATTTAGGATTTCAACACAACCAATTTTCTTTCAGTGTTTCAATGGTCCCATAACTTTGTGACCAAACTCAACTCAAATGGACTAAATCCTAGAGGACTCTTGTACAGCCTCCTTGGTAGCAAATAACAGGAGATGAAACTCCCTCATCCCAATCCCTCTCAAATTCCAAACCAATAGGTTTGTGATCAGTGTTTTCAATGGTTGGTGGTACCTTTCTAGGGCCCCTGGGATTCTGGGTTGTATGCTGACTAAGAAATGTAATGGGAAATTCCCAACTGGTCCATCACTTGTTGGTACAACAAACCTGGACATGAAATTGATCCTTGATCAGACGGAATGATTTTGGAAGGCTAATAGGGTGAAAAATGTGTTAGAGCTTTCACTATATTCTGTCGCCCTAATATTTCTCAAAGGGTTTTATTAGCCATCAGGAATCTTGTTGGAAGCACAAATGAGGGTCAGTAAATTAATGATTTCCTGACTTGGTCCTTTGAAGTGGTCCTACGCAATCTACTAACACCCTATAAATGGCCTTATCAAATGCTGGTATTGGTTTTTGCAAGGGAGCAGTAGGAATTTTTGTTGGCTTGCCCACCATTTGAAATGTGTGACAAGTCTTACAATACTCAGACACATCTTTTCTGAGTGTAGGCAACCAAAAGTGACTCCTAATTCTGTCATGGGTTTTTCTCACACCTAAGTGTCCTTGCCATGGGACATCATGGCTTTGCCTATCATTCCCTATGGTATACCTTTCGGCACTACAATTTGATGCTCAACCTTCCATTCCTCATATACAAGTGCATCAGGTGGCCGCCATGTTCTCATGAGGACACCATTTTGCTTGTAGAAACATACAGGAATTTGCTCGGCTTCCTGTTGCGACAATGCCTTCTCACCTAATTTCTAAGTGATTGGTCGGTGTGCTGCCTCATTTACAAGCTTGTCATGGTTTTAAAAGGGGTCTACTTTGACAGTCCCTAACTCTTTATCATGCTCACGGGCGGATTGTCAGTGGTCTTACCAGTGTCACTTGTTTGTTGCTCCAGGGGCTGGATTTTCACTCACAGGGAATTAGTCTCCCCTGAACGAGGAAGACTTGACCTCCCAAATTCCATCTAATGTTGATGAAAAAAGGATTCCTCTAAATTGGGGACCAAGTCATCCTCGAAGCGCTTCTTCCATGGATGAGTTATTTGCAATCATCACCTGTCTCACTGTTTTCCGGTGAGGCTTTTTCTCGTCATTGACCTAGTTACTGACCACATGCTGGGAAAATGTCTATTCCTCACTCAAACTTATCCACTCTACAGGGCACCTGGGAATTCGAAATTATGGGATCTGGGAGCACTTTCCCCCTGCCAATCATTCCCTAACAACATGGATAACCCCTTTAACTGGGATAGTCTTTGTCTAACACAAGTGTGACAAGTTCCCAGACCAAGTCTGATTTCAAAATTCATTTTGTGAAAGAGGGAAACGACTACAATCCATACCTATCCCATGAATCAATGCAATAGTTCCTGTGGAACTCTTAATATAAAATGGAAGTGATCTTCCAATATCTGGACTGCGCGCAGCAGCACGTGTTCCCGCTTGATTCTAATGGGTTTTGGATCTAAAAACATCACCTGGAAAAGTGAATACAAAGCACTCAAACAAAAGGCTCCTGTAAAGTAATCCCTTAACTTTTTCTGTGTCAAATTCCCGTTTGTGGGTTTCTTGTTCTGAACAGAAGAATGAACTTTCGACCTCAAAGTAAATGCACAACCCTATTGGTTTGGACTCACTTGTGGCCCCTCCTTTGGGTGGATTAGCCATGTATCTCCGAACACCGTGACTTGTATGTCCTGGCGTCTTACAGTGATTGCACGTGTAAAACTGTGTTGTGGGTCCCATCCCCTGTTTCTGATTAGCACCATTTACTTTCTTACTCCCCTTTTCATGGGAAACTGACTGGATTTCCCCTCTGAGTGCTAATGAGACGCTTTGTTAGAACCCGGACTTATGTTGTGTAGTTGTTCTGTTACCTAGTAAATTATTGGTAGGAATATAGTATGACTTAATTGTGTGTCAATGCATAATTAGTCTGCCCTGTCACGGCGGCTTCACGCCCAAACTGTCCAATTTTGTTTTCATCAGATGTGTTTTGATATCTGAGTTTGTAGGACACTGTTTGAACTCTTCAACGAACATCAACTCCCTACGTTGACCAAACTTTTGCCCCCGACTTCTTTGTGAGAGAAGCCAGCGATTCAAAACATTTGTCCTTTACGCGGGCAAAGTCAACATGGGTTCTGGTCAGCTTTTTCTGACCAGACCTGAAGTTTTGTCTATATGCCCTTTTTTCTGGAACAATTCATATTGCTTTAAGCACTGCCTGCTTAACCTCGTCATATCACTACATCTTCTGGTCTAATGACATGGCCCCCCGAAATATATTTATCGGGCTTTACCAATGAACACTGACTGTGTAGCAAGGTCCAAGACTCCTGGGCCATTCAAGCTATTGGCAATTTCTCAAAGTTGCTAAGAAGTATTTGTTATACTTCTTGTGTTCCTGAAATTTTGGAACCAGGCGAATTTTTTTCACCGCATCAAAACAAGATTCATTGGAAGAGTCTGATTGAGGCTAGCTGTTGTTTCAATTTTTTAACTCTAGTTGAGCGTTAAGCTCTTTGTTTCATCTCCATTTACATTTCCTTTGTTTCATGTCATTTTGCATTCAATTTCTTTGGTTGCATTCTTTTGGCATCTGCATTTGCAACTTTTATTTTCTAATACAAATGCCTTTTTCTTTCGGTTGCCTTCTGGGAAATTTGCAGTTCATTTTCTTTTTGGTCATTTGGAATTTGCATTTCTATTTTCTTTTTGGCTTTTTGTTCAATTTCCAACTTTTTCCAACTCGATTTCCTTTGAACGGTGAAATCCAGTCCAGAACCTTGCGAAAACGTAGAACCCGGATCCAGACAAAAGTGAACACCTGTTCGCGCTACAATGGTGAAAGATATCGACATGACCCCACACTACAAAACCATCAATCCTTCGACCCTCCGCCAACTCCCCAGGTCTTCCCCACCTTCATTCTCCAATGTAGTGTCTACAATATTACCCCTCAACTCCTCTGGCTCTCTCGTTTGCCTTTGTTCCTCCCTTCTATATTTATCCAAATATGAAAAAGTTTTTAAATCCCAACAACATCTTCCTGGACAAACTTTTTCAATCAAAGTATTTTTGATGTACGTGCTTTCTCATGAGTTTTGGGCCTCAATCCTAATAAATGCTTGCTAGTTTCATTAACTCAGGCTTTTCAGCTCATTCACACTTCTCCCAAGTTAGTTGCCCTATGAACACTTCGGGATCAAAAATCCATGTGATTGTAATCTACAACACAAGATACTAATTGAACCAAACTACAAATTAGTACATTGGTAATACACAACACAATTTGGTATGAAATGTGGCACAATTTGTTTACAATCTTTTTCACACTTTTAATGTGTAAATTCTGAACAAAAAGGCCTCAAAATTCTCTCAATCAATTCCAGGAAAAAGACGCACCCCAATTTGTTTTGTCGTCTCGTGGACGCCTAAAGGTCAGAAATACCTTTCCAAAACACACAATAAACGCCTGATGCCAATGATCTAACTTATATTAATAATACAGTTTTTAATGCTCTTTACTGGATTTGGTTCAAGAATTTGGTTATGTCCAAAACAACTGTACATAAAAGTACACTCAATATTTAAAGATTACATGTTTTTACGTATGTGTACTCAAGAATGTCCACAAATGTCCACAAGAAGTCGTTGAAGTTCATCGATGATATGTCCTCACAGCGAAGACCCTAAAATGACAGGCAACAAGTTTCATATCAAACTCCTCAGGTTATTTTATTTCCAAGGAATCTGCTCAGTCCTGAAAGTATACTTGTCCAGCAGTTGCAAGACGACGGGCTGTCCTCGACGACAAATGTCACAATAATAAAATCCGAGTAGGTAGTTAATATACCAACAGCAGTCTGCGCATGTCCTCATATAGGACACAAACTGGAATCCCTTTTGAGTCCAAAACTGAAGCTCTTTGGCTTCTTAAAGACGACAGCAGACTATTTAGTTATCAAGCCGGCGGCCCATCCAAAATATTAAATCCTGGCAATAGATGTAGAACTCAAATCTACAATTATTTAGAGAAAAACTAGCTATATTTATACTGTAACTCCAGAGCTTCTAGTTCAGATCCTCTGATTGCAAACTGCTGGCGGCGAGACTTGAGCTCAATCTCCTATATATACGACGTTCACAAAAATCCAGTCGAAATAGACATTACAATCATTTCTATGCATTAAACATGACCTTGCCACCACAAATCAGATTTCCAATTCTAATTACATCATTTCATATATATAACTTTGTGGGGGAATCCCAGATCTTGCAATGTATTTTGCTCTCAAAAAAGCTGCGGGATATTAATAAAAAAGTTTCTAAATTTGCATCTTGGGGAATTCCCCATTCCCTTATGGTGCAATCAAAAAGGTGCAGGTTAGCAAAAAAAAAATAGGGGTATTCCCCTTTCTCCTTTATAGTAAACCAAAAACTACTTTTCCGTGAGAAATCTCTTCTCTAATAAAATGAGAAAAATAATATTTTAAAAAGTTAGAAAAAATGGAGGCCTATAACAAATATAGACCTGTGATACTAACTCATGGCCCTACCTTAACTGTGATTATAAAACTCAGGCCCTATCCATCGACTGTGATACTAACTATGCCCTAATCTGTAAACCTGTGATACAACTCAGGCCCTAACTAAACCTGTGGATCTACTCATTCCTACATAATAGACCTGTGAATACTAAACTCATGCCCTACCTATATAGACCTGTGATACTAACTCATTCCCTACCTATATAGACCTGTGATACTAACTCATGCCCTACCTAGACCTGTGATACTAACTCATGCCCTACCTAGACCTGTGATACTAACTCATGCCCTACCTAGACCTGTGATACTAACTCATGCCCTACCTAGACCTATCAGAAAAGAAAGCTTATTATTTTATACCATCTCTCCCAAATTTTGGAATAACTTCTCAGCCCTGTCATTAGTACACGTTGGAAACATTTAAAACCCTTTGCCAGGACTTTGGGCTACTTCTAGCCCAGGTTCGCTTCAGCGATTTCATTGTTTTGGTGCAGTGACGCTGAACGATTGCTGAAGCTAGCAAGATAGCCAATTCTGGCCGGAACATGCCCTTGTTTCCAGACCTAATGTCTTGCCGCTAGGCTGTTTTTCAATGAAACTGCAACTCGATATAGACTGGTCTGCCCACACAAGTTTGCCGCCGGGAGGTCAGTAAATGCCAATTTTTATCGCTAAAGTCCTTGGTGTGCAAGGGCCAGGAAAATACCTAGCATGGGTCCGGGTAAAGGGTTAAGGGGAATCTAGTTACAAATCTGATAGAGTAGTTAAAATGACAGTTTTAGATAATTTGTAATCTGCAAAGTCAGAGCCTTTATTTGTTTGGTTGAAATCAGACATTTACATCCAAAGTTATGATAAAAAAGTGTTCGTTTTCGGAAAATCGCTAAAAGTAGCTGAAAATCTTTGTTATTTTATATATTTAATTGAACAACGCACCCGTCATGGGACTTGGTATTTAATCACAACGGTCAGAATTAAGGCATCTCAAATTATTTCAAGTTTCAGTTATAAATGTAAAAATAAAACGGCTTCAATATTTCTTCAGAGCCTTTATTTGTTTGGTTGAAATCGGACATTTACATCCAAAGTTATGATAAAAAAGTGATCGTTTTCGGAAAATCTCTAAAAGTAGCTGAAAATCTTTATGTTATTTTATATATTTAATTTCTTTTCTATTTCTTTATTTGTCACAGGTCACAATTAAGGAAATTCAATAAAACAAACTTATTTTAGACTTACTGGAACTATATTTTGAGGTAAATATGTTATGATAATTAAGGAATAGTATAATTCTTTTAAGAAACCCATTTTCCAAATGTTTTACATTAAAAAGTAATTAATCAAGTGAAAAGTTTTCTAGTTTTTAATCACCTGTAATTTTTTTGCTTATTTTTTAAATATGACGATCTTGCTCTCAAAAAATAAATGCTTTTGGTTGATCTATTGGCCTCAAATTATTCTTAGTCTTAATTTATGGTAAGTACTGCAACGCAATGAAGAGTTTTTTAGACCGTGATTTCCTGTTAATTTTAATTTTTTTTGGGGGGGGGGTGGGTTGAAGGTCAACCCAGCAGAATAAATTCTCCAAACTATGGGCGTGGCTGCCATGGAAACCCAGAAAACAAATTCCACAAAACCTCCGCATTAAGTTGCTCACACATGACCAGCATAATTATACTTGTGTAAATTCTTAGTTTCATTGGATTAGTATAAGTAGGTGAATATTTTTGAGCCAATTTGGTTTGTCTCTATTGCCCAAATTAAAGTTTGTTGATCTTTGGCCTCCTGTGACCTTGAAGGGTTATACAAAACCCCACCAAATAATATTTTTAAATATGAGTTAAATATGAATATTTTGACATGTAACGGCAAAATATCTGGCAATAAATTGCATGTACTAGAATCATATTGTTTTAAAATCTCACATTTACCCCTACCCCCCCAAGAGTCTTGTATGTTTTTCGGAAATCGACTAAAGAGTTTTAGTAGAAAATTAGAGCAGCATACTGGGGATGACTACTCCTCGGAATAAAGAAATCAAACTCGCCTCTATCAAGACCAGTACAACCCAATTGATCAATATTAGACATTGGATTGGACTCAATGTTGGCTAACAAGACAAGTGTTTGGGGGTCACCCACAACTTTATCATTTAGAAACAGGGTCTAGGGCAAAAAAGGTTGAGAACCCTGGCCTATATTCAACTGTTTGTCCTTCAGAATTTTGAACTTTCTGAAATGACCTTTCAGTGCATCATGTTTTCTGTGGTAAGATCATTCTTCATCAGCATGTCTAGACTGCTTGTAACAACGCATTGGCCAATGATAGGAGTGACAGATGCAATGGAAACCAGTAGGCTGGTGAAGCCCTCAATATCGCATTTAAAAATGGGTTAAAATCCTTTCAAAAGGGGTTACAGCCTACTATGTATACCCGGAGTTGTTTCCTGAGACGATGAAATGGAACGCTATTATCATTTTTTTTACCAACGAAAGAAATTGTTAATGTACTGGTATACATGCATCGTCATGCGGCCCGGTCAAGCGGGCAGTGTATGATCATGATGAGTGACTATGCATATGGTGACTCTTTGAGTTGTCATTTACGTTGAGAGATATCAGAACAGATGCTAGGGATGACATGGGTGACTGTGTGTAACTTTTTCACCGTCATTATGATCTAATATGATGAGTAGTTTCAAATGTATTTGTTTCAGAGAAACCTAATAGCATGGTGTATAATCACAAGACCAGTTCATAATGTAAACTCAAGACAGATATAGAAGCTGATAAATGTATAGCGAGAAAGGGAGAGAGGAAAAGGAGAGAAAGAGTGAGCGAGAGGAGGACAGATACAGAGGGAGAGAGAAAAGCTGAGAAGAGGGGAAGGGAGGGAGAAAGAAGGAAATAATAATGTAAGCTGATATCGATATATGCCATTTCAGTCTCTTCAGTCTCTCCATGTTTGCTCTCTTTTAAATGGTCTCTTAAAAAAAAAATTTGGGTTTTTTTTTTAAACGTCGAATATTTATTTTTAACATTTGGTTGGTGTTTGTTTGTTTTTCTGTAGCAAGAGGGTTTGAATTGTTCAAGAAAGAATAACATGCGTGGAAATTTGCATGTTCATATAGGTGCTGGAAATGGAATCGCGAGGTGGTTGTCCTGCCACGCGACAATTCTTGATCAACACAGAAAAATTTTTGGATTCGCGAGAACATCAAAAAGCGATCCCATTGATGTTTCATGAAACGCACAAATGAAAATTAATTTCAAACCATTCCGAACTACCAACTCACCCCAACGTTTATAGTCAATGATTTGAAACAATGAATCCTTTTCCTTATTCGTTCACGGCTGTTAGCTGTAGGGATTTGCACATTCCATTTTTTCATGGGCATACCGTTATTTTCCACAAGCGATTTCACACATTTTCTTAAAAGTCATTATGCAACTCAGTTGTGCTAAATTTCATTCCTAAAACGAGTTTTTAAAATTATATGTCGAATAATACGGTAACAATGAAATATAAATTATGATTGATACCGTATATAACCTATATTTGACAACGGGTTTGTTCGGATTGAGTTGGCAGTGACGTTGTGCCACTAAGGTACTCTCTTCGTCTGAAACTCTAAGATAGAGTCAATGATTGCAAAGATGTGCGAACCGGGTATTAGAGTAAGTCGGTTTGAGACCAAATGCGGCTTGACATCACTGTCAACTCCAACCCAACCTCACATAGATAGGATATGGGTAATATTTATTAGTATCGGTGATTTCAGTTTGTTCAAACAGAGGATCAACTCTTTCGTGTCTAACGGTTTTTGTCTCTGAGAATCCACAGGGCGCGATGGATCCAAGACCCCTGAGAGAAGATTAAAGACCGCTAAGAGGAGATTAGAGATATCCATTGAACAAACAGCTGAGCATTAGAGATGTCCATTGAACAACGACCAATGAGAGGAGATTAGAGATTTCCATTGGATACAAAAGACCACTGAGAGTGAAGGAGTAGGATATTCCAGTGAACAAAGACACAAAGAGGAGATTAGACATATCATTAACAAAGACCACTGAGAGATTAGAGATGTCCATTGAACAAAGACCACCGAGAGGAGATTAGAGATATCCATTGAACAAAGAGCACTAAGAGATGGATTGACATATCATTGAACAAAAGAAAACCACGATAGATTAGAGAAGTCCATTGAACAAAGACACTGAGAGAATGAGATTCCATGAACAAGACCACTAATAGGAAAATAGACATATCCTGACAAAGACCACTGATAATTAAAAGAGATGTCCATTGAACAAAGCCCACTAAGAGGAGATTAGAACATATCCATTGAACAAAGACCATGAGAGTTAGAGATATCCATGAACAAAGACCACTGAAGATTAGAGATGCCATTGAACAAAACCATAATGGGATTGATTAGACATGTCCATTGAACCAGACCACTGAGAGGAAATTAGACATGTCCAGGAACAAAGACCACCGAGAGGAGATTAGAGATTTCCATTGGACAAAGACCACCGAGAGGAGATTAGAGATATCCATTGACAGACCACGGAGAGGAGATAAAGATATCCATTTGAAACAAAACCACTAAGAGATTAACATATCATTGAACAGCCAAGAGGATATTAGGATGAAACATTCGAGATGCAATTAGAGATGTCCATTGTAACAAAGACCACTAGGGAGATTATACTGTCCATTGAACAAAGGACCACTGAGAGGAAATGAGACCTGTCCTGGAACAAAGACCACCGAAGGAATTAGCAAGATTTCCATTGGAAAGACCACGGAGAGCATTAGATATATCCATTTACCAAGATTACTGAGAGGAGATTAGAGATATCCAATAGAACAAGACCCACTAAGAGGAATTAGACTATCCATTGAACAGCCAAGAGGATATTAGAGATGAAACTTTCGAGATGCATTAGATATATCCATTGAACAAAACCACTGTGAGAGATTCGAGATACCCACTGAACAAATACCACTAAGTGGAGATTAGAGCTATAAAATGAGCGAAGATCGCTGAAAGGAGATTGAACAAAGCCCACTAGACCTGTAAGAGGGGCTTAGAGAAATCCATTGAACAAGACCACTGAGAGCAGATTAGAGTATAATCCACTGTAACAAAGACCACTGAGAGGAGATTAAAGATATCCACTGAACAAAGACCACTAAGAGGAGATTAGACATATCCATTGAACAAAGACCACTGAGAGGATATTAGAGATATCCTAATTGACCACTGAGAGGAGATTAGGATTAGAGATATCCATTTAACAAAGACCACTGAGAGGATATTAGAGATATCCATTGAACAAAGATACTGAGGGAGATTAAAGATATCCACTGAACAAAGACCACTGAGAGGGGATTAGAGATATCCATTGAACAAAGACCCACTGAGGGGGCTATAGATATCCATTGAACAAAGATCACTGAGAGGAGATTAGAGATTTCCATTGGACAAAGGCAGCATAAAAACGCAAAGGCCGATTTGATTTTTTTTTCCACCAAAATATGCGCAACTGATATTTAGGCAATTACATACAATTTTGGGCAAAAACAATTTAGCATAAAAACATGGAGCTCGAAAAACGATATCACTTAAAGCCACTATCAGTCATTTTTTCCGAACTCAAAATGCCCATTTTGTGTCTAAATTGCTAGTGTTAGATCATATCAACACCTTAAAATTACTCTTCTTTGTGAAAAACAGACACTAAGCATTTTAAAGCGGCCTTGAAGATGCCATTTACGACTGTTTTGTTTACTAATAAAAGTCGGATCCCGACTTTTATTAGTAAGCAAATGCATAAAAATTGTTATTTCTTTAAAAAATACGGCGTGTTAAGCTTAGCCACTTACAGAGGTCTTTACTACAATCATTTCTAACACAAATAAGGGACGCGATTTGTTTACATTTTAAAGAAATCGTTGATAGTGGCTTTAAGTGTTAAAAAATTCACACTAGACAGCTTCCTTTTTTTATCATAAGATCACAGGGTGAACAAAATTTCTTTCCCCTCTCAGTAGGAACCTCACTTTAAAACACCTAGTCACATTATCGTGTAAATATTACTTCAGAGATGAATGTGACAAGATTCTGGTCAAATTGAAGGAATTAATGTATATCAGTATGTTATAACAAAAACGAAATTGCATTACATACGAAATACATTAAATTATTTAATTGTGGTATCAGTCAACCAATTTTTATTGATATTTGACAAAGATACTTTTGATAAAATTTTCGATTAGATTTACCTATTGAAGTCATATTTGACTCGATTATCTAGTCAATTTGACTAAATCATTTTAAGAGTGTTAATTGTTTGCAGTCAAAGGTATTAGGCTTACGTAATTATATAGTGAGTTTAGCAAAGCAATCTTAATATGTACAGAAGTAATTAATGGAAATAAAATGTTATCTTTATAGCAAATAATGGACGAACCAAAGTTTCATTTGTGACGCAAATGTTCACACTATTGATATACAATGTTGCTGTGCACATCCGGATCGAATAATAATTTAAACAAAAAATGCTATTTTGTGTGTGAGGGTTCATTTGAACGCGTCATATTTTTAGTAATTCCTGTATACTATTTTATTCACAGTTGTATAGGTAAAAATGTATTTTTCTTACTCCACATTTCGCCTTCAAATTAAAACATGAGTTTTACGTACTTTTCAATTTGGCCACCCTGTAGTGGTATTTTGCTTTGATTCCCAGCAGACGTGTATTAGTTCATCGGAAATTCAATTATTAAATTAGTGCATAATGATGCTACTGGTTCTGATCTCTTAGGGTTTGCCTTTAATGCTGAAAAGAAAATACAATATTAAGTCATTGCAAATTTGCACGCCAGAATAGAGTAAAATTAGGACACTAAACACTGTCTTGCTAGTCTGGTACACGTCCCTGTTTTGAAGCAGACATGGTGGACTTCCAAAACCAATGACTCTCAAACCAAGGGACATTATATAAAAACAGACTGAATGAAAGTAAAATTAGCCATGAAATGGTGCACCTGTCGAAAATACAATTGTCAGAATTTTCAGAAAGTAGGAAAGAATAATTAGTCCAAATAACTTATAGGCCAAACAAGTTAAAAATAGTCGGCAACAAGGGAAGTTGGATATGGCCGAAGTGCTTTTCCTTGCTAAACGACTACTTGGTCCCTTATATTAATTTATGTAAAATGCATTTTCTTGATTCAGCAATGAGCACTTCAGAGTAAGAGAGTTACATAACGTGATTACAGTTGATGTTGCTTCTTCTTGCGTAGGCAGCAGCTAAATGTATTGAATTTGGTGGAGCCAGCTCAGTGTTGATTGGTTGGGGTTTGAGAAGTCTATATCCACCGGTGGACGAAAGGTAGGGCACTCATTGAGAATGTGATCCGCAGTCTGTGATGGAGAGCCACATTGGCAGGCTGGAGATGGTCGTAACCGCCATCGGTGCATATTGCCGTTGAAACGACCGACTCCTGTGCGAATCCGGTTCAAGGTAACCCATTCCGTGCGTAGAAGATTGCTACCAGGTGGGAGTTCTGTCATAGGTGTGATTAGTATGGTCTTGGGTAATCTAGCCAGGCAGTGTTCCATGTCTCTAAGATGTTGAATGGGAAACTGGAGAGTTTAGCAGTGTGTGGACAGAAAGGTCGACGAGAGCACAGTCTCTGTCTGCCGAGCTGGTGTGATTCTTTGACAGTGATATGCAGCAGGTGCTTGATGTCCAAACAGAGCCTTATTCACCAGTTTATGTGTGTAATGTTCTGTCCGAAGCATAGTCTTGTTCAAGACGCTCTTTCCGAGGTACACCACCGGATAATCATTGGTGTTACACCTCCCCCGGGGCCTTAGCTCAGCCCATGCAAACTCTAATACACATGGCACATGGGATATAAAAAATGATATCAGAATTCTACCCCCTGGGTCTTAGCACGGCGCCCATGCAAAATCTCCACCCACCCACCCACCCACTCCAGGGCCCTAGGCCGGCGCCCATGCAAAACCGTAAATGAAAAGTCTCAGTAATCTGTTCGATACCTTTATTTTGTGCACGAACCACTCCCGCTTACGAATTACTACCGTTCACAAGTCAACACCACACACGAATCTCCTCCCATAATAGAATAGAAATTGCCTGAGACTAATATACCTAGGTACCGGGTCAAAGCGCCCTCTATTTCACGAAGAGAAAAAAGTAAACCATACAAATCAATACATTTCTGTAAAGTACATATCGTTAGGTTTCCGACACCGAAAAAAATCAAAAAGGACACATATTGACCGAGTTATGGCTGATTGAAAATTTGTACCACTTTTTCATTTTATCGACGGATTGTTATTGTTTTAGCTGTCTTTAGACCATACACATTCTCGACGCACATTCTTTTGTTTATGGTTTCTTTTGCATTCAACACTAAACCACCCAGTCTGTCAGAGTTAAACAGCTATCTTCAGAAAAGAAGAAATGCCAGCGTTACAGGTACCAATCGCATCCCATACCTAGTGTGGAAGAAATGCCCTAGAACAACCCGGTGTGAAAGCAGATATAGTCCGGCGGGAGCCACAGTCCGGGGCTCCATAGGCGATAACGGAATAAAGCGTGAAACTAACGTTACGTGAAGAGTCAACTGAATCGATTGCCCTATTGTTCACCATTGTTCCCGGACTATGAGTACGCCGGACAATAATTACTTCTACACCGGCTACTACATGAAGTTATTTGCAATATATTGCTGGAGAACGGGAGAAACCATCCTTATATCCAAAGAGGAGAACACTAGTGATCCATCCTGCTTCAGGCCCATCACACTGAAGAATTCTAGTGGTAACATCGGAATGGGTATTCTCGCTCAAAGAACCATCAACTACCCGACAGAAAACAACTATATCGACGAATCCATTCAGTCAGAAGGGTTTCATGGAGAAAATATCAGGATGTGTGGAACACACAGAAGCACTAACTGGAATGCTCCAAGATGCCAAAAAGAATGGTAAATCAATTGTGACAACCTGGCTGGACCTGCAAAATGTATACGGTACTGTATCACACAACCTTGTACAGTTTGCTTTAGAGTGGTATCATGTTCCAGACCACATCAGAAAGATCATATTTAGATACTATGATGAGCTGTTCATATGTATCAAAACTACTGAATGGACAACTGACTGGATACAGTGCTTGATAGGAGTCTTCCAAGGCTGCCCACTCTCCTGCATCCTGTTTCTGACCGTCTTCAACCTGTGATCTCCTAGACCAGTCCAAACACCTCAGGTACTGCATTGGATCTGACATCATATCATCTGCCAAAGCATACGCAGATTACCTGACCCTCGTAGCTAGGAGATCCCGGCCTAGAAATAGACGGACATCAGATTGCTTATATCCACAGTAACATCAGAGACATGTTATGCACAAAGCTGACAGAAATGTTTCAAACAACCAATTCAAGTCAAATGTGTGGCCCTATGAAGCTATGGATATACAATAATGCTATATACCCAAACTGTCGTGGGAGTTCACCATCTATAACTTCCTAATTTCCTACGTCGAAAGTCTGGAAACTACTTGCACCAAATACCTGAAGCAATGGGCAAGTATAAGCAGATGCACCACCACCAGCGCTCTGTACAGGAGCAGGAAACACTATGGCCTGCAACTGAAAAGGCTAACCACATCAGTCAAATGTATGCAAGTAACTATAAGTACCATCTAAACAAGTACTCTAAGGGAGGGGTAATTATTTACGCCAGGGGGAATGGAGGATTTGGGGGAACCCAAAAATGTTTTGTAAGAGAGAGGGGGAACGTGAAATTTTTCATCAACGAGAGAGAGGGGAACATGAACTTTTAAATGGGGAAATCAGCATGATCAAGGGGGGAGTATGAAATTTTTGAACGGAAGCGAGGGGGGAACGCGAAAATTTTGGCCGAAAAAAAGTTGAAATCCTCCATTCCCCCCTGGCATAAATAATGACCGCTCCCTAAATATGGAAGTACACAGACACTCTACAGAAAATGCATGGAAAGTAAAAAGACGAAAGCCAGATGGATTTTTTTAATAAAAGAATTAGAACAGAAAGAACGGCATCTAGTTCTAAATGAAATGGCTAGAGGTCAGACGGATAGAGCCGGTCTTAGGTACAAAAAGAACAAAAAGCTTATTAAAGACATGAGTCATCAAGAACAAAGGAAATGCCTCACCGGACTAATAAAAGATGTAGATGAGGAAGACATGTTGGTCTACCTATACGGATGTGCGAAACAAGGGCAGTGGTTGAACTGGGAGTCTGTCATGCAGGTCGACACCTCCTGGAAGAAACCTTTGTATGTCTGGACGCCAGAGCTGCTGTGTTTCCACATCAACGCAACTCCATCCCCTGCAAATCTGAAGCTGTGGGGCAAGACCAATCTTGGACTCTGCCAATTATGTCATCATCGTCATTGTATATACACTGTTCCACATCCTCAATGGTTGTAGCTACTCTTTACAAAGCGGCGCCAAGATCAAACACTGAAAGCAATCTCTACAGGTCTGGCACCGTACGTCATAGAGGCAAATTAGCAAAAAACATCGCACCTGAGAATCTGAACTCCATCTCTACAAAGCCTTTCGCACAGCTGATGGTATAACCTATCGAAATCCAATCTTACCAATGCCTATAAGACAGAGCCAACCAACATTCTGAAGAAGGCCAATGACTGGATATTCCTAATGGATGAAGAACACAAACAAAGAGTGTTCCCGCCAGAAATCACTGAGACAGCTAAGAGACCGGATATCACCATCTTTCCTACAAAAACAAAGACAGTGATCATCCTAGAGCTGACGGTCCCTATGGAGGAGAACATATCCAATGCATATGCAAGAAAGAAGTGCAAATACCAAGATCTAGTGCCTGACTGTGAAAGCAGAGGATGGTCTACATACTACTTTCCAATAGAAGTAGGAAGCAGAGGTTTCTGCAATACATCAGTCAACAAATGTCTGGCATTCTTGGGCATTCCTAAAGGAAAGAGAAAGGCTATAACCGATAAAGGAGCCAAAATTGCACTCAGAGCTAGCCAAGTCATCTGGCTCAACAGAAGCTCAAATAGTCAGAAGGAATTATGGGCGCAGGGTGGAAACGGAGTACAGGCTTTTTCTATTGACAGATTTTTAGTTTATGAGGACCTTAGCCAATAATTTCTGGAGGGTGTGCAAATTTTCGTTCAGTGGCATTTTCTAGAAATCCAATATGGCTGCCACCACTCTAAAATTCATTAAAATGGTCATACTTTTGTGCTCTATATCCAGGTTTTAATCACGATGAATCTATTGAACAGATACTTGATATTATTTGATCATAACATTACCATCAAATCCAATACGGCCGCCCAGAAATCCAATGTAGCCTGAAATCATTAAATTGACCATAATTCATCAAGTTTTTGTGATAGCGACATATTTTTTGGGCTTTTTACCCAGTAGAAACTTATATCTAATATTTCTGGTAGGTTAACATGCTTAGAAATCAAAATGACATCCAATATGGTTGCCTTTTAAGATCGTTAAAACTTACAAATTGTCATATACTGACAATATATCGGCCGTCATCTTGAATTTTAAGTATGTTGTCAAAATAAAAATACCAGATATTAGTTTTTAATGTTCAAAGACATATATCTCATACTTTAATTTAAACTTTAAACTTGATTTTTGGATGCTATAACTAAATAAATGCAGATTTATTATAATGTATTTTAAAGAAGTTAAAAAGGCAGGTATATTGGCTACCATTATAACATTTTTGTATGTCAACGAAACAAAAATGCCAGATAAGGATGTCTAATGGTCAAATACTTATCTTATATATTACTTTAGACCTTTATAATAATAACTGGGTGATAAACTACATAATACTACAGATATAGATTTTAAATCTCTTTAACGGCGGCTATATTGGCTGCCATCTTAAAGTTTGAGAATACTAATAGCACAGAATTGTCATATATGGATTTTTAATGATCAAATACATAGATCCTATAAGTATAAAGTATAAGGCATAGATATAGACCATTGAATCATGCCTCTAGACTTGCTTAAGTACAGAATACTTGACGCGTCCGGATGTGTTGAAATGCGTTCTAGAGGTGTTCAAAGAGCACTTGCAGAGCGTGTTCAATTGTAACAGATTTTGAACACCCACAGAACATATTTTAGGTGTTCTGGCTGTATTCTGTATCTAATAAATAGGTCTACTGAAAGAGTTAAGATCACTTGAATCGTTCCAGGCGCATATTTGATATTTGGGCAACCATATTGGATTTTGTGGCAATATAGTGATCAAATCAGATCGCTAAACCTTTCTCGTGCTTAAAAATTTGAGAGTTCGGTAAAAATTTTGTCTCTCTCAGAAATACTTAAGAGAGTTTTAATGATTTTAAACATGGTATCGGCCATATTGGATTTTCTAAAATGCCACTGAACCAAATTTCTAATGAACTAAAATCTATCGATAGAAAAAGTCTGTACTCCATTTCCACCCTTCGAGCTGTGTGCACATACTTCCACCTGACTAAAAGGAATCACATCACTAAATAACTCCCCATAGACTTGTGTACAATATGACCTCTCACCAAACGTCAATTTCTCGGCTATAAAGCGACTGGTTATTTCAAAACTGAATTTTTTGGGAAGATTAGGACCATAGCTCTTCAACAAAAATGAAAAAGTCAAATGATGAAGGCTGATTTGTTGAGCTACAGAGCATCGAAAGATTTGCATGTTTTCAAAACGTCCACGCCTAGTTGAATGTTACTAGAAATCAAAATTTCACAGTTTCCCCCAAACCCTCAGAAATTATACTAAAATGGCACTGACAAAATATTTACCACCCACATGGTTTGTTACTAGTCCACACATCATGATTAATTTCAAATTTCATTTAAAGACACAACTTATCAACATTTTGTGACTCTTCATTTAGGCAAGGGCCATATTTGGGACTCCAACACTGTCTCGGCACTGACGTCGTCTGCTACACCTAGTTTATTTAGTGGTGTGATTCCAAAAGGCATTCAGACAAATGGAGCTACAAGCAATATGCTCTGAGGGAAGTGGAATGGTTGAGCGCTCACAAAACCAGGTTTAACCCGTCAAAGTCTGGTCCAAAGCCCAGAGACCTCAGAACACGCTAATCTAGACAAAGAAATACTGCATAAGGTGAATTTTCCCTACTAAGTCCCGTTCTCAGAGGGAGATATATCAGGAGTGCTTTAATATCTTAAAACGGATAAAACTAGGCTCCGGAGGTGACAGCGCTGGTGTTCTACCAATGAACTATTCCTATATATTTTATACGGCTAAATTATAGTTTTCTTTTTAAAAAATAACAGGTTTAGCCGTGTATGCATCATACCAGGTGAATCCCAGTCGCTTATCAAATTTGTACGGGTTAATGAACGTGAGTATATAGCGCTACTCGCGCAAGCCAAAATTTGTCAACGCCTTCCAGCCATCACGATGAAAGACATGCGCGCGATACACCGTTCATGCAGTCAAATGTTTTTCTTAGCCTAAATATCATGACCTAAAACAATCAGAGGCGTTTGGGCGAATAGTATGACCTATAGAACATTAACATATAATTAAATATCATATTCAAAATTTATCTGAACGATAACACATCAACTTTCAAGTTTCAGCCGGCAAATAGTAACAGCTAGTAACGTCGAGACCCGTGGTTTTTACAAACTCGACGTTTTATGGTCGTAATATTTCGGATTTTTAAAACGGTCTAAAATCATACTTGATAATCTTATCATTTTGTACGTTATTAAACCGTTTTGAATTGAAGGTTGTGTTTGTAGGTTGCTCAAGTGTACTTTTAGGCTTTAACCCTCGTCTACGGAAGGGGTGGTTAATTTACCACCCCCGTTCAATGCTTAGTGGATTCACGCTGGGCTACGCTAACATCCCTGTTGTCTTTTTTTAACTCACTGTTTTTAAACTCACTGTTGTCTTTTTAACTCACTATATCTTTTATCATGCCCGTCAGAGGACACAAACTGATGTCAGTCTGGAACACGTGCCCTTATCAGGGCAGGCATCATCGGACGTCAAGTCAGATGACATCTCTGTGCTTCAACTGAATGTGTAAGGACTCACTAGAGCAAAGATCAACATCATTGAACATCTTACACAAACGCACAAAGTCACTGCGATTCTCCTTCAAGAGACACATGCAACTGAGAGTTCCACCCTGAAAAATTGTGGCTATACTGTAGCTGCACACACCGAGAGCGCTATATCCACGGGATTGCCACCTTTGTTAGAAACACAGCTCAATGGAACATTGCGACCTCACCTGCAGACTCCACCCTGGAATGGGCAACGACCCAAATTGTAGATGTCCACGTCATCAATGTCTACAAACCACCTAACTCCCGGCTTCTTCAACTTCAAGCAGATTCTCTACCTATTTATGGTGTACCTTGCATCTACGCTGGTGACTTCAACAGTCATAGCATTACCTGGGACTACAGGAATACCAACCCTGACGGAGCCACCCTAGAGGACTGGACTTCCAAATCCAGTGTACAACTTTTGTACGACCCCAAGCAACCAGACAGTTTCTATTCTGGAAGGTGGAATACAACCTCAAATCCCGACCTTGCATTTGTAAATATGGACGCCATTTCTGTTACCGTACTGTTCTCGACCGCTTTCCGAAGTCTCAACATAGACCATCACTGATCGCTCAGGAGAGCCTCGCTAAGTCTGTACCAACAAAGCCAGTGAAATGTGGAACTTCCGCAAGGCAGACTGGGGAAGTCTTTCAGATGGGGATATTTTTGATAGAAAGCTTTGCACCAGTGCATAAATCAGAATTTTCACATTTTTAGGGACACCTGTTATGTGAAATCTCTCGTTGCACCTTTAATACCAGTGATGGGCAGAGCAGTCGTCTGTGACGTCTGAGGAACGGAGCACCACAAGGATCTGTACTCGCTCCCATGCTGTTCAACTTGAATATCAGCGATTACCTCAAACAACATCTAAATAATATGGCTACGCCGACGATCTTGTCCTTCTTCACACCGGATAGAAGCTGGACAGAAGTTGAAAGTACACCTACTGCAGATATGACCCTACTTGCAGCATATCTCAAGACCTGGAGACTTAAGCTGAGTAAAGCCAAGACCACCGCTACTGCCTTCCATCTCAACACCAACGAGGCTCATCGCCAGCTTCAAATCAACCTCAATGGAGCGCCTCTGCCATACAATCCTACACCAACCTATCTGGGAGTGAAGCTTGATCGGCAGCTTACTGATCGGCAGCACCTCGAGTCAGTATGCGCAAAGGTATCTTCGAGGAATAACCTCCTGTGCCGCCTTGCTGGAACCTCATGGGGTGCCAGCCCAACGACTCTACGCACCACCGCCCTGGCTCTGGTCTACAGCGCTGAGGAATATGCCGCCCCAGCATGGTGCAATAGCTCTCACACAAAGAAGCTGGACAGAGTACTCAACGAGACCATGAGAACTTTTACTGACTGTCTTCGTTGCACTCCATTTGAGTTTCTACCAGTGCTTTCAGGCAATGCACCTGCAGTGCTTCGGAGAGAACACCACACGCATAAACTGGTGAATAAGGCTCTGTTGGACAACAAGCACTGCATAAATGGTATAACAACTGTCAAAGAATCACACCAGCTCGGCAAACAGAGACTGCGCTCTCTCTGCGACCTTTCTGTCGACACGCTGCTAAACTCTCCAGCTTCCCATTCAACATCTTACAGATATAGAACACTGCCTGGCTAGATATTCCAAGACCAGACCAACTCACTATTACACCTATATGACAGAACTCCCATCTGGTAGTAATCTTCCATGTAAGGAAAGGAATGGGTTACCTTGAACCGGATTCGCACAGGAGTCGGTCGTTTCAACAGCAATATGCACCATGGGGGCTGCGACCATCTCCAGCCTGCCAATGTGTTCTCCATGACAGAACGGGCGGATCACATTCCTCAATGAGTGCCCCTACCCTTTTGTCCCCTGGTGGATATATACTTCTCAACCCCAACCAATCAGTGAGTTTGCTCTACCCGGCCTCCGAACATTTTAGCTGTTGCTTCATACGCAAGAAGAAGAAGAAGACTCTGGGTTTGAGTAACATCACGAAGGGCATTTACGATTCATCTTGTATTTAGGGACAAGTTAATTCCTTGGAATATGTATTAAGGGAGTAAAGGGAAGCCAGCCTTTGCCGTGAGGGGGATGTACAAGGGCTTGGGGGTCTCTTTTTTGTCAAGTTTCAATTGTGGTTGCATCTCACAGGTTTCGCTGGACTCAAACCACGCGTAACCTGTAAAATACCTCAAACCACTTCTCGGCCATATGTGTTTGGGTGTGGGTGTTGGTGGTTTGCCCTATAATCTCAATCTTCCCTCGGATAACGGAACTATTTCGGGAACAAAACAATATACAACGTGCCTCGACCGATTGTGATTTTGGGGTATTTTTTAAATATGGCTACATCGATGTAAAATTCCGTTGCTTTTTCGCAAAATAAAAATGTTTATTGTCATTTGCTAAAAGCCTTAACCACCCCCTCCGTAAATTGTTCGGGTCCAGGACCTTTTTACCCATGTGTTTGATAGGTTCTTTGTTTTAGGCCTTAATAGGGTGTTCCGTAAGAAGTTAGGCGGAAATCACCAGGGTCCATGGTCTTTTTAGGAGAAATGGGACGGACGACTGTGAGGCTGACATGCAGCTTTAAAAAAACAATAACTGGATGATGTAAAGCCTTGGAGCCAAGTTTTACTATACAATCAAATCAGCCTCATCCTTTTCTCCTTACAAAGGCCGAGTTCGCGCCTTAATTTTGCGGGAGCACTCCATTAACAAAGGAAATACACAAACGAAAACAATCCTTTTCTATTTGGGGTGGACCGAACAAGTGGATTGGTCGGTCAGGGATTTTGGTTCGCAATGAACCTAAAATTTAGTACTAAAATAACTGAAATAATCTCATTTTCCCCTCTCCTCGCTATCTCTCACCTGTTTTTCTGTAAAATCAAGCCATTGTTTGGCCAAAACTACGACATCAGGCCTAACACATAAAGTAATCCCAAAACCGGCCTAAAAATGGTAACAAACTATAAATACGGGTAAAGATATAACTTTTTTCACTCCATGCTTATTTTTTTTCTTTTTAAAATAAACCATTTTTGTCCCAAAAAGGCTAACATACATACGTATAGCACTTATAAAAATGCCTTAAAACACCCCGAGGACGGACTTTTTATAAGAAATGGGATGGGAGAGGTGTGGGGTACAATGTAGTAACATTTTTACATAAATTAAAAAACATAAAAAAAAAACTCCTTTATTTTTTTTAAAGCTGGTTTTAGACAATGGTCCTGGCATACAAACTTTTTCCCTCAAAAATCAAGAAAAATTGGGTAATTATTTGATATTTTGGTAAATGTATCAGAAAATGTTGATAAGCCTTTTGGGTAAAAAAATGGGTGGATTTTGAATCCAACATCAATAAGCGTGAGAAATAAACAATTCCTATTTTCTTTACCTATATTGTTAATTTTATCTTTTCGGCGTTTTTTTTTTTTCATGTACTATATTCAGCTAAATCAGCTTTTTTAAAAAAAAAACAACGAGGTGACGTATTGACCTCACACTCGTAGCAATCGCCTTACACTACCCTCCCTTCCACATTCGCCCGTTCAATATCCAAATCCATATCAGAACCCCGCCTACTCTCCTCTCCCTCCCCCATTGCTCTCAACGTACGCTTTGGTCGTTGCCCTCCTCCTCAAACCGCCACCTCAATCTCAAATCCCTTCTTAAACATGTTCGTCATCCTTCCTCAGAAGAGTGGAACGTTCCATATCGCCATTCGCCTTCGCCAACCGGTCCACACCTCCCCCCCCCCCCCATTACTTTTGTCTTCCAAAGGTTGAGAGTCACGAGGAATTGTGGGTGCAGGGTGGAAATGGATCTACAGACTTTTTCAATCGATCGATTTTAGTTAATGAGAACCTAATCAAATAATTCTGGAGGGTGTGCAAAATTTCGTGGCAGTGCATTTTCTAGAAATCCAATATGGCCGCTTACAACTCTCAATTCATTCAAATGGCCATTATTTTTATGATCTATCATCCAGGTTTTAAAACCCGAGGAATCTACTGACTGTTGTTTTGAAATGTGATTTGATCACAACATTTACCATCAAATCAATATGGCCACTCCGAAATCCAATATGCCCGAACATCCAAATTGACCATACCTCATCAGTTTGTGAAGATGCATAATTCTAGGTTCTATACCCAGTAGGAACTCATACCTAGCATTCGAAGTGTGTTAAAATTTACCAATCAAGATGGCAGACAAAATGACTGCCTTTCAAGATCTTTAAAACCTCAAATTGTTATATATTCATAATATATGGCCGCCTTTTTGAATTTTAAGCATGCTGTCAAACAAAATACCAAATACGAGTTTTGGAGGTTCAATACATAGATCTTCATACTTTAATTTAAACTTTAATAATCATTTTGGGATGGCTATAACTAAATACAATACAGATGGATCGTAATTTATAGGTGCTTCAAGAAGCTAAAAAGGCACCATATTGGCTCCCATCTTTAAATTTTGCACATGTTTACCGAAAACAAAATACCACATAGGATGTCCAATTGTCAATACTGTATCCCATCCCTTCATTTACACTTTTATAATAATAAATCAGTGATGTAACTACATATAAATAACTACATAGGTTTTAAGTATCTTTAAAGCCGGCTATAATATTGGGCTGGCCATCTTGAATAAAAAAAGTCGAATACCGATACAATGCAAATAAACGGGGTTCTAGTGACCAAATACATATAATTCTCATTTGGTAAAGCATAAAACATACATATCCCCCCAAGATCAAGCCTCTAACACTGCAAAATGTTGAGAACACTTGACATGTCTTGATGCGTTCGAAATACATTCTAGAGGTTTAAAATAACACTTACAGATTGTGTTCAGTGGTAACAGATTTTTGGACACCTGCAGAACATGTGTTATGTGTTAGATTAATTCGGGCATCCCATACATATGTATAATGGAGGAGGTAAGATCATTTTAATGATTTCCGGAGCACATAATTTTCCTTTTGAGTGAGCAGCCATAATGGATTTTTTTGAGGCAATTAATGACCAAATTACATTATCAACACTTCATTCTGTGCGTAACAACACCGGAGTATCCCAAAAAATTGTCTTATCAAAAATACTTAAGGGTATTGTTTAGTGATTTTGTACATTAAGCAGCCATATATTGGATTTTCAAAAATGCCACTGCACAATTTTGCACACCCTTCAAAAATGATTGGCTTAGGTCTAAATAAACTAAAAACTATCGATATAAAAGTCTGTACTCCATTTCTGTACTCCATTTCCATCGTTCAGGCTGTGTGCCTAGATTTCCACCTGACTATTCCTTCCAGATCGACCCCTACTCTCAAAGCCTTCCAGTTCAAAACTTCCTCCCCTCAATCTCTCCATTGTCCTCACACATTAAAAAATCAACAGCGTACAACATCGCGCTCCTCAAGGATTTCACCCCGGTAAATAACATGATGAGAAGAGAGGTATTTATAAGTCCACCCCCCGCTGCAAATGATGTTTTCTTTTAAAAACTGAGAGAAATGGTGATATCTGGGTTGCAAAATTGGTTTGCTATCATATTAAGTATAAAAAATCAGTAGGATATCAAAACTTGATAATAAAAACAACTTTTCAGTTGCTCAAACTATTCAAAAGCATCCCTTCCTGTTCATTTTAAGCAGTTTTTCCCTGGGAGGGGTGTGTCACAGTATACTATAAATAAAGAATTTCCTTTATATTTGTCGCCTGTCATCCTACTACTCGGTGCAAATGCTTGAACTGCATGAGTTTTGAAGAATAAACCTGCAAATACACCTGTTCTTGTAAATTTTGTTTTTATGTAATAATATAAGGGTAGTGTATTCAACATGCCTTTGGAAATAATGAAATCAGACCTCGTCAAAACCTTTTAAAAATCGCCACACATGAAAGAAATCACTTCCATTGGCCTTAGTGGCAGTATATAGTAGTACTGTGTGCTGTTTGGGTCTTCTACTTCTGGATACAAGAGGAATAACTTGCTGACTAAACCAGCTACAAAATAAATGTTTCTACTGAAGCTAAAATTACTCTGAAGTTATAATATGATATATTCTATCTTTTTGACATTTTGGGGGGCATTGCCCCTCATGCCTAGGCTATAGGCCTATAGCAACCAGCCATCTCTGGCGGCGGATCCAGGGGTGCCGGGGGTGCCTTGGCACCCCCCCCCACTCCCACGACGGAAAATGTTTGGAAGGAAACATTCATACAGAAGAAATGAAAGAGAGAGGAAATGACACTGAGTTTGCTTACAATTTGACTAAAAAGCTATGGATTCTCATCGCTCCAGAAAACATGAACCAACATACCGTCCGCCGTTCAGACCGCTCTCTACATGTACTTTGACTCATCCATGCCTTTCTGTGAGTCGGAACAACGAATACTTCCAATATCCTGCACTGCAAATCACTATGAAATTACGAATATAACTGCTTTTACCAAGCTCCATCGCAAGCTCACATCGATAATAAGAAAAAATGTTAATACGCTATGACGCAATCGGGGGTCCCAACCCCCATCCCGAAGGCCTACCGGATGCGGGGACCGGCGGCCCTCCCATCGTCGAAAAAAACTAATTGTGACATGACGCTATTTACGTTGGGCAAATACTCCAAACATTTTCCGCTATAAGAATTACAGACATGATTTCCGTGCAGGGCATATTTTGGTTTGAGAAATGACGTGATCGTCTCGACCAATTTTTACTATCCCTTGCAACGGGCCACAAGTTGCACCAAAAATCACAACTCATCGAATTTAGAGCAGGTCGTTAGAAAAATTATACTTCTCAACACAAACAAAAATAGGATTACGCCAAAATTTGCGTTATGGTCTTTTTTCCGAACTAGAATTTTAATGTTTCAAAACTTAAACGCGCCAGACCCGTTCGCTTCATGGCGAATTACCATGTTTACGTTTTTTCATTTCTTCAAATAAATATTAAAAATGACAAATTTGAGCAAATTAACACCAATTATCGTTTTTAAAAATCACGGGGTTGTATTTTCTGAAATATTTGGTGAACTTCAATCCGGAATTATTACCATGCCTTTTTGGTGTTTGTGTGTCTTTGAAACATATAATATGGAAGCTTGAATGTTCCATTCAATACATTGAAGTGGAGTGGAGGGTTCCTTTGACGTATAAATGCTCCAATAGTACACGAAGCTTGACCCAATTCGTCTTTAGGACTATAGGGCGTGAGACCAAAGAACAAGCGCATAACAAAATTCCGTAGGTCCCTCAAAGGGATAAGACAAAAACCCGGTATACAATTATTGATAATTATTAACATGAAAAACGTTGTTGCCAAATCACAACTTGCACTTTTCTTTACCAAATGAATAACTTTCTCTTTTAATATATTCTTGGGGACCAATCGTATAGTCGTATGGAATTCCAGCAAACCATGAACAAGATATTTTACACTGGGCCGGTATGCGGAGTATGGTTATAGCCGGTGTTATCACCTCCCACGATTCGGTTGAGTAACCAAATACCAGTCTCTTTCACAAAACTAACCAGTTTACATATGATACAGGTCGTTGACCTAAGTTTTCTTCTGAAAGCGCGCGTAAATTGATACAAATGCCGTTAAGCACTAAGTTTACGGATTTCAATTCTGCAAAAAGTTGTTAGGGTCAAAGTTTGCCCAGCAATATTCTGCATGATTGTTTGTTTGCCTTTCTTCCTTTTCGAATAAATGATTAAAAACATGGGCAAAGGTAATTGAACACGCACTATAGAAGCTCAAGATTTATTAATTTGCGAATGAGGATAAGTATTTTGCGCTTACGTCATTAAAAAAAGACTAAATCTGAGAGGTGGTAACACCTGAGTCTTTTCAACCGCGAGACAATATAACAATGGTCCTGCACTCCCAGATGAAAAGGAATCTTGAAGCGTTTTTCTACACCGCACACCGGGCCGGTAATTGAATATCTTTAGCTCCAATGTTTGCTGAAGTCTAGCGTATCTATTGTTCACTGATATTGGGGGAAATAAATTGAAGTGACATTTTATTCATTTTCAAGAAAATGTGCAAGTTTTATTTGGGGCAACAGATAGTTATATGATTTAATAATTTATTATGAATTTACGCTTGGTTTTGCTCTCCTCCCGTGATAGGGATTACGAATCGACAGCGCAGAATTAGGGCATGGTCCATACCCTATAAAATATTTCATATTTACTCAAACAGTAAGAATTAGGTGTTGAGAAATTACTGTGAATAGACCACATAGAAAATTAGATTCGCCGTTGTTTTTTCGATGTAGCCGTAGTAACTTTGAGTCTATTTTTATTCACAACTTTTCAGGTTGTGTGATTAGCATTGATTTGATCGCAAAGGCTTGCGGTATTATTTACTTTTTTAACCTATTTGGTATGATTGTGAAATTTTAAAGAGGGCCGGGTAAGGAATAAAGGTTGGGCGACGGTTTTTGTTCGTCTTCATGATTGAATATTAATATTATTTTGTTTACTCTTTTGCAAGTCTTGGACATGATATCTAGCAGGACATTTTGGGTACGTAATTACGCGGATTCGGCAATTTTCAGCCGCAGATTGGTGGGGAAAATACCAATTTATCGGTGCGCGGAAAATGCGGAATTGCCGCAAATTGCGTTTTCTAAAAACCGATTGCAAACCTTTCCATATGGATCTCATTTTTTCAAGAATTTACAACTCACTTTAACTCGCAGAAAAAAAGGTGCAAAAGAGGTTCTTAACTTGTCCTCTATATGGAACCCTGTAAGGTTCGGACCAAAACGAGTTCTTTAACTCCTGTATAGCATATTTTATGGTTTTGTTAGGAACCTTTTTAGGTTTTCAGATTTTTAAGAACGATTTTGAGGGTTCCAATCTTGAGGGTTCCATATAGAGGACAAAAAGGTTCTAAGTTGTATTTTTCTGAGAGTGTATAAAAATTTAAATGTTTGTTTGAAACGTTTACCCATTCACGATGAACGATGGTCCTTTAACCCAAGAGCAGTTCAGTAGAATATGACATTGTAGACGTTACGCCCAATGCTGTTTTTTGAAAAGTGCGCTTTAACCCAATTCATATTTGCATTATGATGGGAGACGGATGAGGGGATTTAGGTCACTTCATTCTGAAGAACAATTAAATGCATGTTTCAGGTGCTTTGTAGGCATTACATGTGAACAAATGAATAAAATCTGAGGACTCACGTGTGCTAAAATCCATAACAATTACAATGTACACGTTTCTCTGCTATTACTAGCCGTGGACAAAGTTGGTTTGTATTATTTTTAGGGAAATAGTAATTGTTTGGTTATTTTTTCACCGTTTTCCTTTTTGTTTTCACCATATGTTCCAAAAAGTACATATTTCCATAATATAAAGCTAAAACAAGGATAAGAATTGATTAAGTAATCAAAAATGGTCGTTTCTGGAGGGTAACGTTCTTTCTGAGACACCCTGTATGATATTTAAATTTTTATGGCAGGTTTTATGCAAAAAACCTGACTCTTTTCAATGGAAGAGCATTAATTACATCTGACAATTCTAACAAATTTTATATGTATAAACACGACTCTCTGGGGCTGAATTATAGGACATATTCCATGTTTAATACAGTGTATATCAACAACAAATTTTACATGAAGAAACAAAAAAAAAATTGATCCGACCTGTAACGAAGTTGATTATCTATGCTGAAAAATGAAGAAATTTGGTGAAGAAATGAGGAAGATGTGATAGATTTTGTAAGGTGATCTATTTTACCCCGTTTATACTATACAGTTAAGCTGGGTTTTCAGTTCTATCATTTTGTCTGAATATGGTGACAAATCTTTATGAACTTTGCTTCACAAGAGTAATAGGAAATCAGTTTCAGTGAATTCAATGATACTCAGTATATAAATTCAATTAATCTAATATATCTGTTAATTTTAAATATTGTAAACATTCAAAAAGTAAATTATCACCTGGTGCAGATAGTGCAAACAAGATCTCTATTTCCAATAACTTTATTCTCTAAATTTAACTATTTTTGTCCATTGCCATAAGCTGGAAAAAAATGAAGACAATTCTTCAATGGTAGAAATCAACGCTGAAGGAAGACTTCATTGAAAACTAAGACAACAGACATAATTATAATATTTTCTTTGCCAAGTTCAAGAAGCGAACGTTTATAACGTTTAGAAACTTGACTTTGTGGACTGGGCAATAACAATATCAAAGTGTCTTTAGAACAGTGTTATTTGTGCAATATTGTTAGGTGAAAACTCTTATCCTAAATACTTTTAAGTATTAAAATATGTTTCAAATGCATTTTAAAACATGTCATTGACCAATGAAAGTTCCATCTGATCAAGTTGATTTTGTGCAATATTTTATGAAGGGAACTCCCATCCAAATATGTTTCAAATCTGTTTAAAGATGCTATTGATCCATGAAAGTTTTCTCTGATCCATATCATTTTGTACAATATTTTGTGCAAACAATTGTTAAAGAAACGGTTTAGCTTTATATTGTTATTGTTTTGAGAAGAATGTTTTGTTATTACCTTTAACATACCAGTGCCGCAATAAACCACTTTTATAGAAGAATATCATTGAACCAAATGACTGAGGTATATATTCGTTTCCACAAATGTGGTTTACTGTGTGAAATCCACTAGAATAGGAGAAAAATGGGAAGGTGTACAAAACTGTTCATATCTTCTTCTTTTTTCAAGCGATTTCTTTCATTTTTTCAGAATATGAAGTGTAAAAATTAGTATTATCACGATTAGTATTCGAGTTCAGGTTCAGCAGTATTCCATGCACTATTTTTTTAATACATCCTGTAGAAAGAAACTGAAAGAGCATACCTTGGAATATTTTTCT
>JAMKCH010071774.1:0-13097 GCA_023653785.1 Ophioderma brevispina
ATTTTTTCCCCATATTGATACATCATGGCAACATAAATTCCACAGAGAGGCGTTTGTATTTTACTTAACCATCAAAACCCACCCTTTTTATTTCTGACCCCCCTTTATCCCAATGAAATTCAGTATCCCACCCTTTTACCATTTTCAGAATGTTTATAACCAACCCCTTCTAAAGCGTGGGTTACCAATTGTTAGTTATTTGATTAGTGAGGGTATGAATGGAGTTTCATTGATGAGTTAGGTTGTTAAAGTCATTGGGTGAGTTATGGATGGCGTTCATCAACCTGTTAGAATTTTAGGTTTTTTTTGGTGAGTTATGTTTTAGAGGGTTTTTTGGTTTTGGTGCGTTATGGAGTTTCACCAACTGATGAGTTTGTTTTTAAGTTCTCTGTTGATGAGATTTGGATAGAGTTCATTGAAGGAGTGATGGTTTTAGAGTTCTTTGTGGTCGCAAAAGCCGGGTGACTGCCTTGTACTATTAAAAAGGCCATTCCTCCATTATTACCTTTTTTAAGGGCCATTCCATGAATCAATTTACCAATTAATTCCTCCATTTATCAATTAAGGGCCAAATTCGCATTTCTCATAACCAATTCAAGGGCTATTCCTCCAATTTGGCCAAAGGGCAGTCCATCATTTACCTTCGAAAGGGCAAGCAATTTTATTTAAAATTATCATTCCTTCATTTACCAATGAAAGGGACTTCCCAATTTACGAATTATTAAAAGCTATTCCTCCTTTACCAATACCGTCCATTAATTTTACCAGTTAAAGGGTCCTTCCCAATTAAAAGGGGCATTATATGATTTTCTGAACATGGCAAAGATTATAATTTGATTAAAGAGGCATTTGTAATTTTCAAAATTATGAACAGGAATGTATTTGTTGCACCATTTGAAGAAGATCACCCTCGGGTACCATTTGACCTCAAATACTTTGTGCTCCACTACATTTTCTATTTTGCCAAAGCATAATTTATGTCCGCTTGACTCTTATTTGTTCAAAAACTAGTCTGCCAACCATAACTTGTCTTAGGTGTCTCATGCATTGCGTCTCCAAGGATCATTCCACCATACAAGTGGGTCTTATGCATCATTGATCTCTCGTTTAAAAAACTTTCAGGATTGTTAGTGAGACTCACTGGCATCTCTGATAGACACATTGTTGGCCACAACTGACATTTGAGCTCAGTTTAATTCCGCTTAGAACTCCCTATAATGTATTTTAAGGTGTTAGTGAGTCGGGGAAAGCCCTTGAGCAATTCACTGCAGAGTTTTTCATCTCTACCTATGTTGTGGTATATGAAAGCTCTTGGCTGTGCTGGTGCTTTTAAATGGGACTTTGTCATCAATGTTGGTGGCATTCCATATTTTGCTTTTGCTTTTAATACAATCCTTTTCCATTTTTAAGCATTTTTTTCCCCCAAACATGATTTAAACCATTTTTTGGAATACCAATGGCCATAACTTGAGTTATAAGTATTTCTATGTTACCGCAGCAATGAAATTATGAAAGGCAACACTTGCTTTCATAATCTGCAGAAAAACTGAAAATAGGAGGTAGGGTTCACCAGAAAAAATTCAAAAGTAAAAATATGAAAAACCCTGTATTGTTGTGATTTTTGACATTGAGAGCTGAAAAGCCTGTGGATGAAAAATGAAGACAATTCTTTTGGTTTTAAATTGTTCAAATGTGACACCTATTGGGAAAAATATCTTTAGATCTATTTAGTAACTCTTGAGCTACAACATGGGAACCACCTTAATTATCGTTTTCCAACCACGCACTTTGTGGTTTAACAAATCCTTGAAATAAGACCAAGTAAACTTTTTAAAGACACAATCTTTTTTAAAAAACTTGTTTGCATGGTTATGTTTAGTCTACCTATCTGTTCACAGCACCCTCCGTAATACTGGAGTTTGAAACAGTATCACTGTTCTCCAATATTTTCTGTTGAGATTGACAAATCCTTTTTAGCAACATATGGAATGAATTGTGATTGCTCACTGTTTATCATGACAATACTTCATTACACCAGATAAATTTTGGTGACCTCATAGTAGCCTCTTCCCCAAAGACAACAGCCCAACTCCAGTGAAACAACTCGCATCTCAAACTCCCCTGTAGCCAGCCCCTGGAGCCTCTATTTATCTCAAGTCCTGTGTCGGTCAGCGGAAGTGCTTTCTCCTGCTGCGATGTCACCGGTGGCGCTCTCCCCGGCAGCTTTTGTCTCCAGTAAACAGTTGATGTTACAAATGCTGGAAGTCCATTGGCACAGGTGAGAATATTAAAAAAAGAAGAAGTTCCAGCATATTATAAGAGGCTAGGGCACAAAAAAAGTTTGTGGCGTAATTAAGGAATGAAACTAAAAGATCAAAGATACCCCCTGGAGATAACAAATTTCTTGAGAGGATTTGAAGTTGTGCTAATACAGCAAAGAGCAAGTATTAAAGTACTTGTTAAGTAATTAGGGCTTTAAAAATGGGAATAATTAAATTAGAGGGCATAGGTGCTATTCACATTCTGGAATGAAAAACTGATTTTTTCCTTCTGATTTCAAAGAAGTGGGGTTGCAGCAACTAGGTAGGAAGACCTTACTTTTAGTTTTCCAAAGCAGTGTTCAGTGAAATATAATGCTGTTAGAAGTTGTGTTTGTTTCAATAATTTAAGTAGAGTTATGTTATTGTTTACTTATACTGCATTTATTTGCACTTGTATTGCATTGATAACAAGAAATTCATCTTGATGTGAAATTATATTGTTGATTCAAGACTTTTGAAGCTGTTGTATATACTCTAGTGTGAATATGGTACACTTCTTTTTAACACTGCTAGCCACTTTCTCTTCTGTGCCAGACCACCAACCCGCATGACAACCAATCCTGACACCAGCTGCTCTAGCAACTGATCCTGTGCTATCGACCCCTCCTCCAGCAAAATCCATCAACAGCTCCTCACTCAATACACCAAGTCCTCTTCAACAAAACAAAAGATGGTGCTGCCCAGCTTCACAATATCACCACCAAACATCTCCTCGCTGCTTGACATTTCTCTTCCTTCGGCAGAGAGCGCCAGTACAGTTGCCACGGATCCGTTGATGGATCTGGGAATATAGGGCTGCAAGTCAGGTGTTTTAATTTAACCTCCTGGCCACCCCAGCCCAATTTAATTGGCCATATGGTTATATCATGTGATATTTAGTTAGCCCAAATTAAGAGACAGTGGTAGGATGAGCTGAAGAGTTACAAATAGATCTAAAGATCATTTTCCCAATATGTTGTCACATCGTAACAATTTAAAACCAAAAAGAATGTGTCTTCATTTACATTTCCACAGGCTTTTCAGATCTCGATGTCCAAAAAATCAAAAAAATATAGGGTTTCTCATATTTTTACGTTTTTGATTTTTTTCTGGTGAACCCTACCTCCTATTTTCATTTATTTTCGTGCAGATATGAAAGCAGGTGTATCTTTCATATTTCCTTTGCTGCGGGTAAACTAGAAATACCATACTCAAGATATGGGCATCTTTCCCAAAACATGATTTTTTAACACATTTTTGTAAGAAAAATGAGCCAATATTCTGGCGTATAAGTATTTCTATGATACCCGCAGCAAGGAAATTATGAAAGGGCAACACCTGCGTTCATAATCTGCCAGAAAAAATGAAAATAGAGGGTTAGGGTTCACCAGAAAAAATTAGAAACGTAAAAATATGAAAAAAACCCTGTATTTTGTGATTTTTGACATTGAGAGCTGAAAAAGCCTGTGGAAATGTAAAATGAAGACACATTCTTTTGGTTTTAAATTGTTAAATGTGACAACATATGGGGAAAAAAATGGTCTTTAGATCTATTTAGTAACTCTTGAGCTACACATGGGAACCACCTTAATTATCGTTTTCCAACCAAGCTCTTTGTGGTTAACAAATCCTTCAAAATAAGACCAGTATTTTTTTAAAAGACATATCAATCTTTTTAAAAAATTGTTTGCAGGGTTAATGTTATCATAATATGTTACAGCACCCTCAGGAGGACGGGAGTTTGAAGTTTGAAACATTGTATCAACTGTTCTCCAATATTTTGTTGAGATGACAAATCCTTTTAGCAACATATGGGAATATTACTTGTGATTGCTCACTGTTTATCATGACATTACTATTAAACAGATAAAATTGTGGTGACCTCACTAGTAGCCTCTTCCCCAAAGACACAAGCCAACTCCAGTGTAAACAACTCGCATCTCAACTCCCCTGTAGCCAAGCCCCCTGGGACCGATTATTATATCAAGTCTGTGTCACAGCCAGCGGAAGTGCTTTTCCGGCTGGGATGTCCCCGGTGGCGCTCTCCCCGGCAGCTTTGTCTCCCAGTAACAGTTGATTGTGACAAATGCGGAAGCCAATTGGCACAGGGGAGAATATAAAAGATAGAAGAAAGTTCCAGCATATTATAGAGGCTTAGGGCACAAAAAAGTTGTGGCTGTGGCGGAATTAAGGAGTGAAACTAAAAGATCAAAGAGATACCCCCTGGAGTAACAAATTTAATTTGAGAGGATTTTGAAGTTGTTGGCTATACAGTAAGGATCAAGATATTATAAAAGTACTTGTTAACGTAAATTAGGGCAAAAATGGGGAACTAATTAAATTAGAGGGCATAGGTGCTATTCACATTCTGCTGAAAAACTGATTTTGCCTTCTGATTCAATAGAAGGGGGTTGGCAGAACTAGGTATGAAGAACTTAATCTTTTAGTTGTCAAAGAAGTGTTCATTGAAATTATATGCTGTTAGAAGTTGTGTTTGTTTCACTAATGTATAGAATAGAGTTATGTATTGATTTTACGCATTTATTTTGCACTGTATGCATGATACTCCAAGGAAATTTCATTTTGATGTGAAATCTATATTGTTTGATTCAAGCTTTTTACAACTTGCTAGCACTCTCTTCTGCTGCCAGACCACCAACCCAGCATTGACAACCAATCCCCTGCCACCAGCTGCTCTAGCAACTGATCCGTTGCTATCGACCCCCCCTCCTCCAGCAAAATCCATCAACAGCTCCTCACTCAATACACCAAGTCCTCTTCTCAACAAAACAACAGATGGTGACTGCTCCAGCTCTCACAATATCACCACCAAACATCTCCTCGCTGCTTGACATTTCTCTTCCTCGGCATGAGACTGGCCAGTACAGTTGCCAAGGAACGTTGATGGATCTGGGATAGGGAGCAAGTAGGGTTTTTAGATTTAAACCTCTGCCACCCCCAGCCCATTAATTGGCCATATTGAGATATCATGTGATATACGTTAGCAATTAGAGACCATGGGAGGATTGAGCTTGAGGCAAAATACAGATGTTTATTTGATAGTTGCTCTCAGTCTGAGTCTATATCAAGTTGTATCAGGTAATAGCCATCAGAGATATTATTATTTAAATGCGAGTAGACTTAAAGGCTTCAAGTATAGCAGTCGCTATAGACCATTTTCTCTCTTCTCAATCATACACTATTCCAAAGGGGTGGATCGCGACACCATGTTGTCATCGTAACAATCGTGTTTGTCATAATCCCTTGGCATGACATGAGCATGCGTATCTCTTTGCTTAACTCCGCGTACATGCAATCCACAGTGGTCCTATTGGCTGGGAAAGCGGGTAGCGTACATATACGTGTCAAGGGATTTTGACAAAACTATAATACATGGGTGTCAAAAAGGCTGAATTACAAACAAAACATTCGGCCAATGCTGATCATCGATAAAGTCAACAACATCCCAGTAATACTCCCTGGAAGAATGCTGAGGGAAAAAAGCGTCTATGGTAATGTATGCATCCTTGTAGTATATTTATTTCTGTAGAAAACCGCAGAGAGGCAGGGGGGTAATTTCAAAAAAATTATTCTCTAAGAGGTAAATCACATACCCATCCCTCCACTGGGGCTTGTCCCGTCTCCTTGCCTCGTCAACTCCCCCCCAGGTGCATCCGTTGTCCTGTCACATGTCTACATTAAACCATCCCCCCGGCCAACCCATCCTCATACCTGCCCCTCCTTTATTATGGTCTCTACGCCGCGTCCAGGCTTAGGAATCCTTAAACCCACCTGGATCCCCAATCTTTCGCTCAAGAGCATGAGGGACCCCCCACCACAACCCACCCCCCACTGAGCCGGTCGTATTTCCGCCACACCATCCCTCGCTAACTACCCAAGTTTCACAGAGCTGTTAGTATTTAAATGATCCATGTTTTCTGGTCTTCTCAGCAGTTTGGGAGTCCACAACAGACACCAGTTGTTGTAGATAGCCAGTCTTCTCCTTCAAGGGTTACAGGTTTACTACCACCCTCCACTCACTATGACTAGCCCATCAACTCGCCCATTTAAACTGTCATCTCTTGGTGCGATAACCAGTGGCGCAAATGGAGAGGTGAGTGTTAAACGATCCATGCCACTTTTTCCGTAGTGGAAATCCGACCACTTGCCGGAACTTGCCATATTGGTCTTCACAAAATTTGGAGCTTTTTATTTGATGATCCACTAGACCCCCTAAACAAAATAAGTGTGTGGCAATCATGAATGATCATAATAAGAAATTGAAACAAGATGTACCATTTGGCATGGAGAGGCAGGATATTAAACTTGGGCTGGAGCAAATAAGAGAAAATAAAAAGTAATAACATGCCAATATGTAGTGCAAACACTGTTGGTGACCCCCAATCATCAAAAGGTACTCTTTCCAAGACTAACACCCTTTTGTTCAGATCAGTCAAAATATTTTAATCCTGTAATAGAAAGTGTTAGACGGTCTCTATTGGACGCCTAAGGTCAGAAATACCTTTCAAACACAAAAGAATGAGCTGGTGCACCAATGGGATCTAAATTTACACAACAATTTTATGCTTTGTAATTGGTTCAAGAATTTGGGAGGTCCAAAAACATTACATAGATCAAAATTACACCAATTACACACAAATTATAACAGATTTGATACCATGCCCCCAAGGAATGTCCAGTCAGTAATGTCACACAAGAAGCTGCAGTTCAACGATGATAGGCCTCTCAGCGAAGACTCCAAAAATGTTGACAGCATGCAAAGCTACGCTTAAATTCCTCAGGTTATTATTCCATGGGAATCTTCTCAGTCCTGATAGTTATAACTATTGTCCAGCAGTTCAAGACGACAAGGTTACATAAGTCCCTCGACGGCATTAATATTCCACAGTATATCATTCCAAGATAAATCAACTCACGATTCTATCCGTCCACAATTTGGAATCTTATTGATTCCAAGCACTTTCGGCTTCGAAGAAGACAGCTTTAGTTAGAATAATTACAGCAAACTCTGCTCACATGGATTATATATCGTGGCACAGGTCTTATCCCCCTCCATGCAGAGTAAAAACTAGCTATCTTCTGCTACTTGTTCGTAGTGGATGCTGCGAGTCCTTCCAGTGATAGTATTAACTACTCACAGTAGATTCCCTTTCTACACACAATTCATTACATCATTCTCATGAATAAACATAATCTTGCACAAGCTGACCAATCGGAATCATCACCCGAATTACATGACTTCCATAATAACTTATGGGAATTCCCAGATCTTGCAATGTTTTGATCTTTTAAAGCATCAAATAAACAAGCTGACTCATTACTAAGTTACATCGGGGGAATTTCCCCACTTCCCTATTGTGCAATCTAAAAACAGGTTGCAGCCGCATAAACAATCTAGGGAATCCCCTTTTCTCTCTTTTTAGTAACGACAAATTACTTCTCCCGTGAGAAATCCCCTATCAAATAAAATTCGAGGGAAAATGAAAATAATTATTTTAATCAAAATTGAGGGTAATATAACAAAAGGTATTATGAGATAGACCAAAACTTCAAATAAATGCTACCTAGTCTAGAACTCTTTTTGCTTCACCAAAACCTGTTTGGTTTTGCAGTTAAACAACATGGAAATAAAAGTATATTACAATATCAAACAATGCCAATAACTACCCATCCATTGCTCTTTCACAGATTTTTCCATTTGCATGGAGAGCTTTGAATGGCAGCCAGAAAGCAATATGAATGGGGAGAATGTACCACAACGTGTTGAGAGTGGTTTGATTCCTAATGACCTCTGGCAAGAGATGGATGTATTGTTATGTAACACCTCATTTCCACTGCCAGTGATACCTGCAAATGGCACACTTTACAAAGGGTTGTGAATTGCAATGATAGACACCAAGTTATGAGCATGTGGGGTTGTGTGAATAAGGAAAAGGATTTTATGAAAGCGTGGTTACCACATAACCACATAATCGGACGACCTTTTTTATGTGGGGGGGGGGGGGGGGGGGGGGGGGCGGGGGGGGGGGGGGGGGGGGGGGGGGGGGGGGGGGGACATAGCAATGATGGCATGTAATGGGTTAATGTTAACTCCTGAGCACCCACCTTGATTTTCATATCAGCATATTCTTAGTATGACAATATATATCTTTCAGAACCATTTGAAGTGCAGCAACAAGTCCGTGTCAGCCCTGTGACCATGTTCCCATGTTGTGATAGGCCCAAAAATAAGTAATACTTCCTTGGACCAAGGCCAGCCATTTTAAGAAGTGGCGTGATTTTTGTAATAGCTGCTATGTGTTACTTTTGCTGTTAATTCTCAAATGATCAAATTGAGCCCACTGATATGAGATTTCTTGTCATTTTAGAGATGATGTGACATCAATGTTAACCAACACAACTAGCCACCCCTGGTTATGACATGATGTAGAGGGTGCAAAGAATATGCCCATACAGCTACAGTATTCAATGAGAGGTTGATTGTTAAACGATCCAGGCCACTTTTCGTAGTGGAACATCCGACCACTTGCTGAACTATGCCAGATGGTCTTCCACAAATTGGAGCTTTTATTTTATTATTCCGCACTAGACCTCCTAAACCAATTTAATGTGTTGGCAATCATGAATGATCATAATAAGAAAGTTGAAACATATGTACCAATTTGGCATGGAGAGCAGATATTACAACTTGTATGGGCAAATAAGAGAAAATACAAGTACATAACATGCCCTATTGTGCAAAACACGGTTGTGACAACACTCATCAAAAGGGTCCTCTTCCAAGACTAACACCTCCTTTTGTTCAGATCAGTTCAAAAATATTTTTATCCTGTAATGAAAGTGTTATGACGTCCTCATGGACGCCTAAGGTCATACATACCTTTCAACACAAGAGAGCCTTGGCACAATGATCTAAATTTTACACACAACAGATTTAATGATTTGTAATTGGTCAAGACTTTGGTAATGTCCAAACATTACATAGCTCAAATTTACACAATTAACCACACAATTTAACAGATTCAGAACCTGATTCCCCAAATGTCCAGTAATGTCCACAAGAAGCGTTGCAGTTCACGATGAATGTCCTCTCAGCGAAGACTCCAAAATGAAGCATGCAAAAGTCACGCTTAAATCATCCTCAGGTTATATTCCATGGGAAATCTTCTCAGTCCTGAAAGTAACTACTTTGGTCCCAGCTTCAAGACGACAATGTTACATAAGTCCCCCTCGACGATAATAAATCCACAGTATATCAGTTCAAATACAATCGACACGCAGTATATCTATCTGTCCACAATTGGAATCTTATTGATTCCCTGCACTTTCGGCTTCAAAGACGACAGTAAGAATATTACAAATCACAGCAACTCCTCACATGTGGAATTAATATCGTGGCACAGGTCTTCTCCTCAATGCATTAGTAAAAGCTAGCTATCTCTTCTAGCTACTTGTTAATTAGTAGTGGATGCTGGCAGAGTCTTCCAGTGATATTATTTAACTACTCACCGATAATTCCCCTTTCTAACATACATTACATCATCCTCATGCAAAACATACCTTACACTAGCTGACCAATCGGATTCATCACCCGAATTACATCACTTCATCTATATAACTCTATGGGGGAATTCCCAGATCTGGCAATGTTTTAGTCTTTTAAAGCATAAACAAGCTGACTCATTGTACTAAGTTACATCTTGGGGATTCCCCACTTCCCTATTGTGCAATCTAAATCGGTGCGCCTTGCAAAACAACTCTAGGGAATCCCTTTTCCTTTTCTCTCTTTTATATAACAAAATACTTCTCCCTGAGAAATCCCTCTTCAAATAAAATGAGCAAATACTATTTTAAATCACAATTTTGAGGGTCATGTATAACAAAAGGTATTATGAAGATTAGACCAAATTCAAATAAATGTACCTAGTCCTAGAGCTCTTTTGCTTCAAACACAACCACACTGTTTTGTTTGTGGTCAGTTAAAAAACACTTGGAAAAAAGCTATATCATATCAAACAATGCAATCACCACTAGCCCCATCCTTTGCTCTTTGCACAGATTTTTCCATTTGCATGGAGAGCTTTGAACTGGCAAGCAATATGAATGGGAGAATTTACACAACGTTTGATTATTAGGTTTGATTCCTAATGACCTGGCCAAAGATGGATGTATTGTTTATTGTAACACCTCATTTATTCCACTGCCAGTAGATACCTGCAAATGGCACACTTTACAAAGGGTGAATTGCACTGATAAGCACCAGTTATGAGCATGTGGGGTTTGTTGTAATAAGTAAAAGGATTTGACAGGTGGTACCACAGAACACATAATCGGGAACGACCTATTTTTATGTGACATAGCAATGATGGCATGTAATTTGTGTTATGTTAACTCCCTGACACACCTTGATTTTCCATCAGCATTTCTTAGCTATTTACATATATATTATTTCAGTAACCATTTGCAGTGCAGCTAACAAGTCCTTGTCAGCCCTTTGACCATTGTTCCCATGTTTCTGATAGGCTCAAATAAGTAATACTTCTTGGACAGGCAGCCATTTTTAAAGAATTGGGTGATTTTTTGTAATAGCTGCGATGTGTTGACTTTTGCTGATAATTTCTCTAATGATCAAATTGAGCAAAGATTGAGTAATTTTCCAATTGTCATTGTATAGATGATGTGACATCAATGTTTACACACAATTTTAGCACCTGGTTTACTGACTGGTTAGAGGTACGAAGAATCTGCCCATACAGCTACAGTTATTCAATAGCCTTATCACGCCTGATTGAGCGTGAATTTTAAAAGCACCAGCCTGCAGGTGAGGTGGTGCACACTTATGTCGGGCAGTGCTTTGTTTGTTGCCCAACATTAACGTCACATTAATGTCATCTACCTCACACAGCAGTATTGCTGAGTGAGGTTGACTCCGGCCACCCCCCCCCCATTAGCGGGGACAAAACCGGATGTAAAACTTTGGTTTAACCTAAACTATAGTCATTTTTCTATAAATAAAAACACTAAGCTGGAAATCGCATTGTGTGTCTGCTTATTTAAGCAACATGTTTTGAGTTTTGAGTACACCTTATTTATGTGTATCATAATGAATTTAAGCAACCATTATGTTCACAATTACATGATGATTTTGGCAGCTCTGGAATCTGCAAGTCCCTTAGACGGATATAAAGGACTGTGCTATTAACAAAAAAAAATGAAAGAAGAAAAAAAAAAAAAATATCACGACTGGGGAGGTTTCACAACCATTACCTTTTTCACAACTTGTTTGGACTCCTACATCATAAACTGTTTTTTTATGAACCTATCCAGTCTTCAAATCCCAACTACACTAAATTGGCTTCACGTTTTCATGCGAAGGGTAGGAGTTTCAATCACCCACTGTGGTTACAGTAGTTAATTTGAAATCATTAATTTATTGAGGGGTGGTCGTCCTTTGTGAACCTAGGCACATTGGTCATTTCCAAAGTCTTGGTGAGACCCCAAAATTTTCGCCATCATCAGGCCATTGAGAACCCATCTAGCCGTCGTGGATTAAATTCAGAGCAATACTTGAAAGAAAATGATTTTTGCGTCGTCTCGGTTCGGAAAACGGCACTTGTGCTTACTTTGGAGTGTGTGTCAGTGTCCTCTGTGTTTGGTAGTAAGTTCCCCTGTGGACTGGCTACTCTGTCATGCATTGGCTTAACACTAAACATGTTGAACCTCAATCTGACCTTAGTTGCATATTCATCCTGATAATGAGCTTATTTTGCATATTTCAGTTGTCTGATTCAGCTGAAATTTGTTGATCAGTCTAACATGTCAAAAACAAATGAGGCCATTCAGGGTCAAGACATAGGGTGTTTCATGTTATATCATTCGCATGCCACAATGGCAGACTAACACATTGCGTTCCAGGGAACATATCAAAATGAGGTAATTAAGGGTCAAGGTCCGTTTCATTTTAAATCCTCATTTGTATCCAACGGCAGACGACACATGCGTTCCAAGGAACACTATTTTTGTTATTGTAGAATTGGTTCAAAGCTTACAAATTGTGATTTCTTAAAGGGATTAGCAGCGATAATTGCGAGAGAATCGAAAATGTGGAATGCCTTTTGTCTTAACTTATAAATCAAGGATAGTGTGTACAATTCCATAAAATGCTTTACGTAAAACAAACCACCAAAAGTGAAAAAAATTGAGAAGTATTTGAGGAAAGTTTGTCATACCGTCTTCCCGCAATAGATAGACAGCGACTACGTCTCAAAATCTACCATAGCATCTGAGTTGGTGTACACTAGCACAGAAGAGAACTAAACACAGATCAAATAATGGTTTGTTTGAGGTCCAAACTGTATTGATCATGGTGGCACAATCACGCTTAAATCTGGGATATTCACCGCGAAAGGCTTTTTTTTTGATCTCAAGTCGGAATTTTGATACGACGTATAGAAATTAAAGTATCAGATCATAAATACTGGCCATTTTCTTCAATACACAGATTTCAATCCAACCACTTGCAGGTTATTTTGCATATCCATGCCAGTACAAAAATACGGAAATACGAATTTTGATATTTTTCGATGTTTCGATTAGCAACTCGCTGCTAATCCCTTTTAACTGAAAATAGACACAGTAACCTTAGGCCATTTGAATGATTTATTTCTTTGGGCCCCTGCAGTGACTCATGTAATCCTTGAATAGGCTTTGGTCATGGGATTTCTTTGGGTACCCCCATCATGTTGGCAGTTCTGGCCATTGAGACATTAAATATTA